>JAUBNS010442093.1:0-11180 GCA_032353815.1 Desmognathus cheaha
GTAAAGACGGTAAAAGAAACGGCTCGACCTTAATACCCCGAAGGGAGAGCCCAAATACTAGACCTCAAGGGGTACCTGCGGTGATGGGTTGTAAGGAACCCACTTCTCACTTTTTTGTACCCATCTCCCTTCGATGGCCTAATGCTCCTCAACTAGATACCATAGCACTTTTAGATTCTGGAGCAGCTGGTATCTATATGGATGGTAATTACGCTGCTCAACAGAACATCTGACTCTTCCAAAAGGAAAGACCTATTCCGGCCACATCAGTAGACGGAAGTCCTTTAAAGGGTGGTCCAATATCAGAAGATTCAGGACCTATTTGGGTTGAAATGGGGGCGCATCATGAGATCTTGACTTTTGATATAATTGAAGCCCCCCAGTTCCAGATAATTTTGGGATTACCTTGGTTGGAACAACATAATCCTCATATCAATTGGAAAACTAGAGTGTTGACGTTTGAGGATCCTGGTTGTAGAAGTCATTGCAGAAATAGGATACCAGAGGATAGTCCAGTCTCTTTTTCTATCATTGCTGCGATTGAGGTACCAAAGGAATATGCAGAATATCAGGATGTTTTTTCTGAAACTGCGGTCAATGAATTACCACCTCATAGACCCTATGACTGTCCAATTGATCTCCAACCAGGAGTAGTACTGTCCCCAGGCAAAATTTACACCCTCACAGGTGCAGAGAGAAACACTTTAGTGGAATACATTGACGACAACCTGAAGAAAGGATTTATTAAGGACTCCACCTCTCCTGCGGGAGCCCCACTCTTCTTCATATCCAAAAAGGATGGTGGTGTCCGACCCTGTGTAGATTATAGAGATTTAAATTCAAAGACCATCAAGAATCCATATCCATTACCACTGATAAAGAGTATGCTTGAACAAATCCGAACCTCCACATATTTCACAAAGTTAGACCTGAGAGGTGCATACAACCTATTACGTATTAAAGAAGGCGACGAATGGAAAACGGCTTTCCGGACCCAAGTAGGACATTATGAGTATAGGGTAATGCCCTTTGGACTTTGTAACGCTCCTGCCACTTTTCAGAAATTCATTGATGATGTGTTCAGGGAGTATTCTGAGATATTCATGATTGCATATCTGGATGACATTTTAATATTTTCACCCGACCTCAAAACACATCATGAACAAGTGAAGAAGGTGCTTGCTAAATTAAGGGAGAATCGCTTATTTTGCAAAATATCCAAATGCTTGTTTAACGTCCAAAGAGTTGAGTATTTGGGATATGTGTTATCTCCTGGAAGATTAGAGATGGACAATAAAAAGATTAAAGCAGTAGTGGAATGGCCCTCACCTACGAATGTCAAAGCAGTACAGCGTTTCTTGGGATTCGCAAATTTTTATAGGCGGTTCATTCAAGGGTTTTCAGATCTAACAGCCCCTATATCTGCCTGTACAAGCAATAAGAAGAAATTTCACTGGACTGCGGAGGCACAGTTGTCCTTCGAAGTACTGAAACAGAGATTTACCTCAGCTCCTGTTCTGGTTCAACCGGATGAATCACAACCATATTTTTTGGAGACCGATGCATCGGATAAAGCTTTAGGTGCAATTCTGTTTCAAAAAGACTTGGAATTAAAATGTTTGAGACCAATAGGTTATTTTTCCAGGAAATTACAAGCAGCCGAATTAAATTACACAGTCTTGGAAAAGGAACTATTGGCTGTAAAGGATGCATTGGCAGAATGGAGGCATTTGTTGGAAGGGGCACAACATGTAATCACGGTGTATAGTGATCATAAGAATTTGACGAACTTCAAAACCCTGAGAGTGGTAAATCAACGTTTAGCCAGATGGTTGTTGTTTCTGTCCAGATTTAATTTTATAATCACTCATAGGCCTGCAGCACAACAAGTACAAGCCGATGCCCTATCTCGAATTAATGTTGATGATCAAGTAGAAATACCCGCACCACTGTTGTTCGGTCCAAGTCAAGTAATCATCTCCATGGTTGATTCCTCTTTTTTCTCCAAAGTGAAAGCATCCTATGAGGAGCCAATAAATCGACAAGTCTTAGAAAATATTCCTGACCTTGTCTTGAAACAAGAAGCATGGTACAAGGATAACAAATTAGTGGTTCTAGAGCCCACATTGCAGAATGAGATTTATAAGGCCAATCATGAATCCTGGGTAGCACCACATGAAGGTACCACTAAGACATACGACAGAATAGCTAGATACTTTTGGTGGCCAAAGATCAAGGAAGACATACAGGAAAGGATTAAGCATTGTTCTAAATGCATACAGATCAAAGGTAGTACACAATCAACCCGGGTTGAATTACAACCCATCATTACGCCAAACATCCCTTGGCACACTATCTCTTGGGACTTAGTCACCAATTTACCTAATAGCAAAGGTTTTACCACCATATTGGTAGTAATTGATTACTTCTCCAAAGTGGCCCATTTCATACCTTGTAAGGCTATACCTAATGTCAAGACCTTAGCTGATTTATTCATCAGAGAGATTGTGAGACTTCATGGCTTACCATGTAAAATCATATCAGATCGGGGGACACAATTTCATGCTAAACTCTGGAGGAATATGTGTACCGCTATGAATGTTCAGACAGCATATTCCACAGCCTATCACCCCCAGACCGATGGACAGACAGAAAGGGTGAACAAAACCATGCAGCAATATCTAAGGGCATGTGTGATGGAAGAACCCCATAAATGGGCTCAAGTTTTACCGGTGGTAGAATTAGCTTACAATACGGCCTTACACTCAGCCATAGGTACTACCCCATACCATTGCTTGTATGGATATCATTTGAACACCCTCCCTTGGGTAGTTCCTGAATCCTCCTGGTCACACATAAAGCTAGATCCGGCTACCTTACATCAAATCCAAGAAAAGGCTTATGGAATTCTACAGAAGACTAGGATTGACATGAAAAGGCAATATGACAAGAGGGTAGGTACTCACCACAAGTTTCAATTAGGACAGTTGGTCTGGGTAGAAGCAAAAAATTTCCCATGGCAGGTTTCTAAGAAACTGAAACCTAGACATCTAGGGCCCTATAGAGTAACTCAAATCATCTCTCCTTGGGCTTACAAGTTGGCCATACCTGCCAAATGGGCGGTACATGATGTATTTCATATTTCTAAATTGAAACCGTTCTCTGTCTTGAGATTAAGACATCCAGTCAGGGTTCCCATTGAAGGGTCTTCGGGGGGGGATGATGTCACGAATCCCGCAGCTCCCGCGGCACCTGATGTTCCCGCAGCCCCCGCGGCCCCCGAGGCTCCAGCAATTCCCGTGGCTCCCGCCACGCCATCGCCTGCAGTTCCCACAGCCCCCGCCCCGCCAAACAACAACGCTCCCGCCGCACATGAAGACCCTGTGGCTCACACGGTCCCTGAAGCTCCCGCGGCTCCCACTGCACCCGCCCCAACACCCGTTCACACGGGAGAAGCCAAGAGTCCAAACCCTGTACAGCAGACTCGCAGAATCAAGATTCCCCGCCCCAAGCAAGACACCAAACACCACATGCAATTACGAAGCCGTGGCTCACCTGACATAAACCAAGGTAATGCTAATGTTGGGAATCCTTGAGTGATGACGTCTATCACTTGATTAAATATCAGTACCCCGCCCACATCACATGTACCTGATATCCAATCCTGAAGGACCACACCCTATTTAAACAAGAGAGTAACTAACATACAATGCTTCGCTACTGTTACCAGTGGCACGGGGCTTCTAGGGAATTCCAGTTCCTTTCCCTGGTTTAGTGGGTTGGTTCTAGGCTATAGTGAGTTAGTTATTTTGGAGTTAAGTTAATCTTTGGTAATTTCGTTCTCTGGTTTTCCTTTTTGGTGTTAGGTTTTTTCCCCTGCTCAGGCTGTATTTTTTCTATCTATTACAGCTGGGGTTTTTCCTACACCACCATCAGTCACCTCAGCCATAGTCTCCTTCTGAACCTAGTTTGGAGGTGGGCGATTGAGGAGGTTGGCAAAGTCATCCGGTGGTACCAAGAAGAAGATAGCAGCGGACCTCATCAAGAAAACAGGTATGTCCCAAGGCGTACAAGTGGGGGACATAACAGATAGCGAAGCCTCGTCTTCTGCTATTGGCAATGCTAAGGCTCTAGGGGGATTCCTAACAGTGGAAGAAAAGTTAGAAGAACTATCACTAGAGAATCAACAGTTACGAACCACGTTATTAGATTTACGAACTCAAGTCGACTTAGGAGCAGCGTTAGCACCCGGAATCGAGGTGCCAATTAATCTACCCTTACCTGAGAGGTTTTCAGGAGATCCCTCAAAATTTCAGGTTTTCTTAAATCAATGTAAAATACAGTTCCTGTATAAAGCCAGAGCCTTTGCATCAGATGCAACCAAGGTCGCCTTTGTCTTAAGTAATCTGGTTGGTGATGCAGCTTTGTGGGCATCTCCGTATATTACACAACAAGCCCCTATCTTGGTTAATTATGCTGCATTTGAACGTGAATTTACAATAATGTTTTCAGAGAGAGCAATCCAACGTAACAGGGAGACAGAAATGATGGAATTGGTACAAGGGTCGTCTGATATACGTTCTTACATTGCCAGATTTAAGCGTCTTGCTTCAGAAATCGATTGGAATGAACCTGCGCTTTTAGCCCATTTCAAGAAAGGATTGCGATGGGAAATACAAGATGAGTTGGTCCATCTAGAACCCCCCCGAGTCCTAGCCAGGATGATCGATTTAGTATTACGAATTGATGCTAGGTTACAAGAAAGGAGGGGTCGACAAAGGAAAATCCCAGAGAAAGGACGTAATATGCCAATTACTCCCACTGTAAGGACCAGTCCAAGACCTACTAGTCCTGAACCTATGCAAGTAGGTAGCAATACCAGAGCCCCCTTGTCTAACGAAGAAAGACAACATAGGAGAAACAATATGCTGTGCCTGTATTGTGGACAGGACGGACATTTCATCAGAGATTGTAAACTCAGATTAAAGGCGGTAAAAGAAACGGCTCGACCTTAATACCCCGAAGGGAGAGCCCAAATACTCGACCTCAAGGGGTACCTGCAGTAATGGGGCGTAAGGAACCTACTTCACATTTTTATGTACCTGTTTCATTCAGATGGCCTAATGCTCCCCAGCTTGATACCATAGCCCTATTGGATTCTGGAGCAGCCGGGGTATATATGGATGGTAATTACGCAGCCCAACACAATATCCGACTATGTCAGAAAGAAGTACCTATTCCTGCCACCTCGGTAGACGGAAGTCCTTTAAAGGGTGGACCTATATCAGAAGATTCAGGACCTATCTGGGTAGAGATGGGGGCACATCATGAGATACTGACCTTTGATATAATCGAAGCCCCCCAGTTCCAGATAATTCTGGGGTTACCATGGTTGGAACAACACAACCCTCATATAAATTGGAAAACTCGAGTGTTGACGTTTGAGGATCCAGATTGTAGGAGTCATTGCAAGAATAGGAGGCCAGAGGACAGTCCAGTCTCCTTTCCCATACTCGCGGCACTTGCAGTTCCAGAAGAATACCTAGAATATCAGGATGTATTTTCCGAGACTGCGGTCAACGACTTACCCCCTCACAGACCCTATGATTGTCCCATTGACCTTCAACCAGGAGTAGTACTGTCTCCAGGCAAGATTTATACCCTCACAGGATCCGAGAGAAACACCTTGGTAGAGTATATCGACGAAAACCTGAAGAAAGGGTTCATCAAAGAATCCACTTCTCCAGCTGGAGCACCACTCTTCTTCATATCTAAAAAGGATGGAGGTGTCCGACCGTGTGTAGACTATCGGGATCTAAATTCCAAAACCATCAAGAATCCATATCCGCTGCCCTTGATAAAGAGCATGTTGGAACAGATCCGAACCTCCACTTATTTTACGAAGTTAGACCTTAGAGGTGCATATAACCTCTTACGTATTAAAGAAGGCGATGAGTGGAAGACGGCGTTTCGGACACAAGTAGGGCATTATGAGTATAGGGTCATGCCGTTTGGGCTTTGCAACGCTCCTGCCACCTTTCAAAAGTTCATTGATGATGTCTTCAGAGAGTATTCTGAGATATTCATGATCGCATACCTTGATGACATTTTAATTTTTTCACCCGATCTAAAGACACATCATGAACAAGTAAGAAAGGTGCTTGCTAAATTAAGAGAGAATCGCTTGTATTGCAAGTTATCAAAATGCTTGTTTAACGTCCAAAGAGTAGAATATTTGGGGTATGTACTATCTCCCGGAAAATTAGAAATGGACCACAAGAAGATTGAAGCAGTCGTGGAATGGCCTTCCCCTACCAATGTCAAGGCGGTACAGCGATTTTTGGGATTCGCGAATTTTTATAGGAGGTTCATTCAGGGATTTTCAGATCTAACGGCCCCTATCTCAGCCTGTACTAGTAACAAGAAGAAATTTCAATGGACCCCAGAAGCACAACTTTCCTTTGAAGTACTGAAACAAAGATTTACCTCAGCACCTGTCTTAATTCAGCCTGACGAATCACAACCGTTTTTTCTGGAGACAGATGCCTCTGATAAGGCCTTAGGAGCCATTCTGTTTCAAAAGGATTCTAAATTGCAATGTTTAAGACCAATAGGATATTATTCTAGGAAGTTTCAAGCAGCGGAGTTGAACTACACAGTATTAGAAAAGGAATTACTGGCTGTAAAGGATGCATTAGCAGAATGGAGACATTTATTGGAAGGTGCGCAACATTTAATCACGATATACAGTGATCATAAGAACTTGACGAACTTCAAGACACTGCGAGTGGTGAATCAACGTTTGGCCAGGTGGTTATTGTTTCTGTCCCGATTTAACTTTGTAATCACTCATCGACCTGCAGCACAACAGATACAAGCAGATGCCCTATCCAGAATCAATATTGACGATCAGGTTGAAATACCCGCACCACTAATGTTTGGCCCAAGCCAAGTAACCATTTCCACTGTAGACTCCTCATTTTTGTCCAAAGTAAAGGCATCATACGAGGATCCAATGAATAGACAAGTCTTAGAGAACTATCCTGAACTTATCTTTAAAGAGGAAGCCTGGTATAAAGATAACAAGTTAGTGGTTCTAGATCCTACATTACAGGAGGAGATTTATATGGCGAATCATGAATCCTGGGTAGCTCCACATGAAGGGAATGCTAAAACGTACTACAGAGTAGCAAGATATTTTTGGTGGCCGAGGATGAGAGAGGACATACAACAAAGAATTAATCATTGTTCTAAGTGCATACAAATCAAGAATAGTACACAACCCAATCGGGTTGAATTACAACCCATCATTACGCCAAGCATCCCTTGGCACACCATATCCTGGGACTTAGTCACCGATTTACCCAGTAGCAAAGGATTTACCACGATTTTGGTAGTAATCGATTATTTCTCCAAAGTGGCCCATTTTATACCCTGTAAAGCAATACCAAATGTCAAGACCTTATCTGAATTATTCATAAGAGAGGTCGTGAGGCTTCATGGTTTACCATGTAAAATAATATCAGATCGTGGGACACAATTTCACGCCAAACTGTGGAGGAGTATGTGTGCAGCTCTGAAAATACAGACAGCATATTCAACAGCTTATCACCCCCAGACAGATGGGCAGACAGAAAGGGTCAACAAGACAATGCAGCAATATCTAAGGGCGTGTGTGATGGAAGAACCAAATAAATGGGCTCATGTTTTACCGGCAGTAGAATTGGCTTACAATACTGCCTTACATTCAGCCATAGGTACCACCCCTTACCATTGTTTGTATGGATATCATCTGAACACGATCCCTTGGGTAGTCCCTGAGTCCTCATGGTCCCAAGTAAATCTGGATCCGGCCACCTTACATCGAGTCCAAGAACAGGCTTATGAAAACTTACAGAAAACCAGAGCATCCATGAAAAGACAGTATGATAAGGGGGCGGGTGCCCACCACAAGTACCAAGTGGGACAGATGGTGTGGGTGGACGCTAAACATTTCCCTTGGCAGACCTCCAAGAAACTTAAACCCAGACATTTAGGACCCTATAGAGTGACTCAAATTATCTCCCCCTGGGCTTACAAGTTAGCCATACCTTCCAAATGGGGTATACATGATGTATTTCACGTTTCTAAGTTGAAACCCTTTCACTCCTTAACATTAAGATCTCCAGTCCGAATTCCAAGAGAGGGACCTTTGGAGGGGGATGATGTCACGAAATCGTCAGAGTCAGAACCCACAGCGCCAATTCCCCCAGAAAGTGCAAGCGCCGCCGCCCCCCCGGTTCCCGCGGCTCCCGCCGCACCAGCAGCCCCAGCGACCCCAGAAGGGTTAGATGCGGCTCCCGCCGCACCACCAGCTCCCGCGGCAGAAGCCGCTCGTATGGATCCCGTTCCCCAGCCTCACAAGGTCACCAAGGCCCCCCGTCCCGACAAATCTGCAGAAAAACAACCCACGACGCACCGCATGGTGTTACGGAGTCGTGGCTCACCTGATAAAAGACACACAGGAGCTCCAGTATAGTGTTAGGGGAATCCTTGAGGGATTGGCTAATTCACACGATTAAGTCTGAGCACCCCGCCCACGTCACATGGTACTTTGTAACCAATCCAGAAGGAACACTCCCTATTTAAACAGGCTGCTAACAAACAACCAATGCTTCGCTACTGTTACCAGTAGCACGGGGCTTCTAGGGATTTCCAGTTCCTTTTCCTGGGCTTAGTGGTTTGGTTCTAGGACATAGAGAGTTAGTGGTAGTTCCTGTTGTTACATTTAAGATTATTTAGGTTATGTGGTTTTCTTTTTGGTGCTAGGTTTTTTCCCCTTACTTAGCTGTATATTTTTCTGTTTGAATTACAGCTGGGGTTTTTCCTACACCACCTTCAGTCACCTCAGCCATGGCCTCCTTCTGAACATAGTTTGGAGGTGGGTAATTGAGGAGGTTGGCAAATTCATCCGGTGGTATCAAGAAGGCGGTAGCAGCGGACAACACCAAGAAGACAGGTATGTCCCAAGGGTTGCAAGTTGGGGACATGACAGATAGCGAAGCCATGTCTTCCTCTGCCGCTGGCAATGCTCAGGCTGTAGGAGGAATCTTAACTGTTGAAGAGAGGTTAGAAGAGCTGTCCTTAGAGAATCAACAATTACAGAAGACGTTATCAGACTTACGAACTCAAGTCGATCTAGGAGCAGCTTTAGCACCCGGAATCGAGATTCCCATTAATTTGCCATTACCAGAGAGATTCGCAGGAGACCCTGCCAAATTTCAGGTTTTCTTAAATCAGTGTAAGATACAGTTCCTGTATAAGGCTAGAGCCTTTGCGTCAGATGCAACCAAGGTAGCCTTTGTCTTAAGTAACCTGGTAGGTGATGCCGCCTTGTGGGCGTCTCCCTATATTACACAACAGGCACCCATATTAGTTAACTATGCTGCATTTGAACGTGAATTTACAGTGATGTTTTCAGAGAGAGCAATTCAGCGTAACAGAGAGACAGAGATGATGGAACTAGTACAAGGTTCATTAGATGTACGCTCTTACATTGCTAGATTTAAACGTCTAGCTTCAGAAATTGATTGGAATGAACCTGCTCTTTTAGCCCATTTCAAGAAAGGTTTGCGATGGGAAATACAAGATGAATTGGTACATCTCGAACCTCCCAGAGTTCTGGCAAGAATGATTGATTTAGTACTACGAATTGATTCCAGGCTACAGGAGAGAAAGGGCAGACAAAGAAAGGTCAGTGAGAAAGGAAGGAGCATTCCTATCACTCCCACCTTAAGGACCAGTCCAAGGCGTCCTAGTCCCGAACCTATGCAAGTAGGCAGCAATAACCGAGCTCCCTTGTCCCAAGAAGAAAGACAACATAGAAGAACAAATATGTTATGTCTATATTGTGGACAAGATGGACATTTTATCCGAGACTGCAAACTCAGAATAAAGGCGGTAAAAGAAACGGCTCGACCTTAATACCCCGAAGGGAGAGCCAAAATACTCGACCTCAAGGGGTACCCGCAGTAATGGGACGTAAGGAACCTTCTTCTCACTTTTTTGTACCCGTTTCATTTCGATGGCCTAATGCTCCTCAACTAGATACTATAGCACTTTTGGATTCTGGAGCAGCTGGTATCTATATGGACGGTAATTATGCAGCCCAACAAAACATCAGACTATTTCAGAAAGAAAGACCGATTCCGGCCACCTCAGTAGACGGAAGTCCTTTAAAGGGTGGTCCAATATCAGAAGATTCAGGACCTATTTGGGTCGAAATGGGGGCACATCATGAGATCTTGACCTTTGATATAATCGAAGCCCCCCAGTTCCAGATCATTTTGGGATTACCATGGTTGGAACAGCATAATCCTCATATCAATTGGAAGACTAGAGTATTAACATTTGAGGATCCTGATTGTATGAGTCATTGCAGAGAGAGGATACCAGAGGATACTACAGTCTCTTTTTCCTCATTAGTATCAGTATTCCCACACAGTTCTACATTCGGAGAGAGAACATTTGCGTTATTTGGAGGTGAAATTTGAACAGAACTCTTTCCATAATTGTAAGTGGTTAAGCCCTTGTTTGCATTCACTAAATAAATCGATTTTTCAGAATTATGAGGCACAAGAATTTCCATCACAGTAACGGAATGCAGATTATTTAAAGAACTGCATATTGATAAAGGAGTGACATAGCCATTTAGCATGATGGAATCAGTAACAGTTACATTAGCTCTCGATTCATCATCAAATTCAAACACTGATGGTGGAGAATCATTCGGTAGTAATAGTGAATCTTTAGTAGACTTAGATGAAGGTCATTTAGAAAGTCATTTAGTGTCCCTTGCTTCCAGTGCGATATATCTTGCTGGGGCAAAGCAGCAGTTGGCGGAGGGGAGGAAACCGTGTCAGCAGAGCGCAAGTTCGTGGACGATCTTGTTTGGGGTGGCTTTTTAGGAGGCATGTTTTGATCACAAACAATAATTAAATAATAAAGAAACAAAAACGTAAAACAAAACAAAAGGAAAATTAAACTCCAAATGTACCTGGCCTCCAGCCAATACACCAAACAGCAGTTATTAACACCTTACACTTCCCTGTACTGCTCCTGAGGGAACACTCCAGTTAACTGGCCCTGAAGGCCGTCTGATTGGCTGAGGGCAAGCTAAGGGCAGCGACGAAGGACTACAA
>JAUBNS010453161.1:0-11164 GCA_032353815.1 Desmognathus cheaha
CACGCATGGTACACAAATGAATATATGGTAGTTAAAAGCTGCATGAATGAGGAGGTCACGTGATGAGCGGCTGAGCAGAGAGACGCACATCACTGCGCTCCCGCCGGGGCCGCAAGAAACTCAGCTAATTTACCCTGCTATACACCTGGGGGACGCCTGCAACTGACACCTGCTTGAAGATAAAGCACTTCTGCACGCAGCGATGCCAAAGCCCGCCACCAAAAAACAGCGATCGATGACGGATTTCGCAAGGAGAGGGGAGCCGGGTCCCTCTGGGCGGCTCTCCCAAGATGGCGGCATGGCGGGAAGTCGGCCAGAGAACGAAGGGGAGGTAGAGCCGGGGGAGCCCTCCCTGAGGCAGATCCTGCTCGCCCTACAGGAGTCCCTTGCATCCGTCGTGCAGGCGGTGGAACGGCTGACTGCGCGGTTCGATGGGGAAGCGACCCGTGTCACGGCGCTCGAGACTCGGGTCCGAGAGGCGGAAGATCGTGTCGGAGGACTGGAGGATGAGCTTCGCCCCCTACAGAAGAGGCTGGGGGAGCAAGATAAACAGCTAAAAGAAATGATGGGCCGCGTTGAAGAGCAGGAAGCCCGTGGCCGCCGCAACAATGTCAGGTTGGTGGGACTACCAGAATCCAACCTGGGGGGGTCCCTGGAGCTCCGGATGGAAGAGTTAATTCGTGTGGCCCTTCCTGACATACAATTGACCCCGGGATTTGTGATTGAACGGGCTCATCGAACACTGATGGCGCGCTCCCCCCCGGGGGGCCCCCCGAGAGCGATTATATTCAGGGTCCTCAATTACCGTGACCGTGACGCCATTTTGCGAGCAGCGCGTCTGCAGGGGGAGGTCAGCCATGAAGGGGCCAGGCTGTCCTTCTACCCCGACTTCACGCAGGGTGTTCAAAAACTCAGGAAGACATTCTGGGAGGTCAAACAGTCCCTCCGTGACAGGGGGGTAGCATATGCCATGCTCTACCCGGCTAAATTGCGGATCCAACATGGCGGTCGCACACATTTTTTTACGGACCCTGAGGCGGCCGCGGACTTCATTGAAGGACAACTGCCCGCACCCCAGCACCGACGGAACAACAACAACACCCCGGCACGCAGCCCAAGAAACTCTCCTAACGTGCTTAGAGTGGAAGCGGAGGTGCATTCAGAACTCTCCAATTCACCACTGATTGCGGTGGTTACCTCGCTTGATAATAATGAGTGATAAAAGCTCTATAGTAATTCTCCACCAGTTTCTTGCTGGCTGCTTCTTCTGCCCGAGCGCGATGCCGGGCATGAACGCTATGCTGAGATCTATATACTATAAGGCAGAGGTGGCTAAATGACTGGTGCATGGTGTCCCCCTCCTGACGACCTACGAGAAAGGGTCGACTGCGGTTCCTGGCGGGGAACGCATACAGGCGGCTCAGAGGAGTGACCCACGCGCTGTGGTTTTGTTAGATTGCCCCTGTTTTTTTACTGGCAGTCTGGTTATGTGGTTTTTATGTCAGGGAGCTGCTAGGCCGTGTTGGGGGACTGGTCTGAGCGTGGGTGGGGTGGGGTTATGTTATTGGTTAGGTTGGTTAATGTTTTTTAATCTGGTCATGATGAAATATGTGCACTGGTGGAAATGGTGTGTTTTAACGCAGGATGCGATGAATTGTAATGGGAGGTTTTTATGTACTGGAGACGTGAGGATGGATGTTGGAGTAGATAGAGCATGGGGCATAGAAGGGATGCTGTGTGATGGCTGGGATTACTTGTAAAATACTCTCATGGAATGTGAGAGGCCTTAATAATGCCATAAAGAGACGCAGAATCCTATCTCTGATAAACTCCCTGAAAGTGGGTATCTTGTTTTTACAAGAGACTCATTTGCTCACAGCAGACGCTAAGGAGTTTGCTAAAGGTTGGGGCTCCCACCGATACTTTGCAGAGCATACCAGAGGCTCTCGGGGCGTAGGGATACTGCTGCACAAATCGCTGCCCTTTAGGGTCCAGGAGACCGTTCCTGACCCAAATGGCAGGTACATATATATGAAGGTGACACTATACGGGGTTAAGTTGCAGATAATAAATGTGTACGGACCCAACACTGATTGTCCCCCTTTCTATGAAGAAGTACTGTCACTGTTCGACTTGGAATGGGGTGATAAGTGGCTGATAGGGGGGGATTGGAACCTTACCCTCTCCCGTCAGTTGGATAGATCTAAGGATATTTCGGGGAGGTTGTCTAAATCAGCAGATGTGATTTTGCAATGGATGTCTGATTTTTCGTTGAAAGATATATGGCGTTTTATACATGGGATGGAGAGAGGATATTCCTATTACTCTACTGTTCACGATAGCCACTCTCGGATAGATTTCTTTTTGGGTTCCGATACACTGTTGGGTAAGGTTGAGGAGAGTACTATCGGACCTCGCCCCTTTTCTGACCACAGCTATGTTATCCTCATCCTGAAGTTCTCAGCCCCCACAAGGGCATCGCCCAGATGGGTATTTAAAGCGGACGCGCTTAGGGATGTAGCTTTTGAGGGTGATCTGAGGAGGGCATTGGTGGAGTTTTTGGACACTAATAGAGTAGAACACACCACTGCAATCAATACATGGTGCACATTGAAGGCGTATGTCCGAGGGGTATGCATGTCCACTGAGAATGGCATCCTGAAAAGTATACGTAAAGACATTGGGACACTTAGGCATGACCTGGAGGCACTGGAAAAGGATCGAATGACACAACCGGCAGACAGGCTGAATGTAGATATCAAAAACAAGGTAGTACTTTTAGAGGAGGCTCTGGACAGGGAACACATGTTTTTTTCTTGGCCTAGTAAAGTAGCGACTTATGTGCAGGGGGAGAGACCCAGCGGTTTACTAGCTAGACTGGCACGGGCTGAGTATGGTAGGAACGACATAGTGCTGGTCTTAGATCATAATGGGAGACCGCAGACAACAGACAGTGGGATTCGAGATAGATTTTTTGAATATTTTCGGGAGTTCTATGCCCTTCACGATTCTCCTGTGCAGGTCACACCCCAGGGGTACTTGGCTGATATGGTGCTCCCGCAGATTGATCGTGTGACCTCGGCTGAACTGGAGAGTGATCTTGATGAAGCCGAGATCCGGGATGCGATTAAAAACTGCCCTATGGGGAAGGCGCCTGGCCCTGATGGCCTCACCAATGCTTTTTACAATCACTTTCGGGACCTTCTGGCCCCTTTAATGTTACTGGCAATGAGGGAGATGGTGGCGGCGGGTGGGATGCCGCAGGAGCTCACGGAGGCAACAATAGTTCTTTTACTTAAGCCTAATAAGGACCCTTCTCTGGTTACGTCCTATCGACCTTTGTCTTTGATTAATCAAGACATAAAGATCTTGGCAAAGATACTTGCTATGCGGTTACAGACTCAACTGCCACTGTTGGTGTCTGATGATCAAAATGGTTTTATGAGAGGCAGGTCCACATCGGACAATCTTAGACGGTTGGCTACAATTATGCAGCAGACAGATAAAAAATCGCATAATGCCATTGTATCCTTCGACGCAGCAAAAGCGTTCGATTCGATATCATGGCGTTATATGTTTCAGGTGCTCTCTGAGATGGGTATGGGGCCACGGTTTTGTGGTATGGTGAAATTATTATACGGGACTCCCCATGCGCGCCTCCTAATCAATGGGAACCTTACTGATAGCTTGCTAATTGAGAGGGGCACTAGGCAGGGGTGCCCTCTCTCCCCTCTGTTATTTATACTAGCTATTGAACCTTTAGCCATACGAATTAGGGCAAGTATGCAGGGAGAGGGCATAATGGTGGGGAATTGTGACTCGCTGGTATCACTTTATGCAGACGACCTTCTGGTCTATTTAAAAGATCCCCGGGCGGGCCTGGGAGGAGTACTCGAGATAATTAGGAAGTTCGGCGAGGTCACTGGCATTCTGATGAACTGGGAAAAGTCCATTTTATACCCACTGGCTAGAGACGTGGAAGACTCCTTACAGGGCACGCCACTTACATATGCTCCGCTGGGCTTCAGATACCTTGGCATCTACATCACAGCGGACCCAGTGCGCTACTTCAGGAAAAACCTAGAGAGCCTGTTTGACATGTATAAACCGAAGATAGATTGCTGGCTTAAACTCCCTCTCACACTAGCTGGCAGAATAGCGTTATTGAAGATGATTATTCTACCAAGATTTTTATACATCTTTGCGAACTATTTTTTACCGTTGCCCTCCTCTTTCTTCAAGAAATGTGACAAATTATGCAGATTATTATTATGGGGTACCAAGCAGGCTAGGCTGTCCTACCAGATGCTCACTCGCCCATATGACTTGGGGGGACTGTCGGCCCCGCACTTTAGACTTTATTATGAGGCCGCCCAACTCCGCTATTTGGCTCCCCTCCTTGACATGACGGCTCCGCCGAGATGGTATGGGCTGGATAAAGCAACGGCGGGCCCTGTGGATATAGTCACAATGATTAATGTCCCTCATCTTCGAGATAAGATACATTGCTCCCCCCTTAAGGTAGAGGTTGGGATATTGGCGAAGCGCTGCACAAAAGAAGGGAATCGCTGCCCGTTTCTACCTGACATTCCACTGCATAGCTCACTGTTTACTATCCCCTCCCACCTGAAATCCTTGCTGGCAGATTGGGAAGATGCAGGACTAGTAACACTAGAGGATCTGTTTACCCTAGATCGGCTGAAGCCCAAAAATCAGCTCACGGCCCTGTTGGGCAGAAACCTTAGATCTGCATTCGGGGTGCACCAGCTCTATTCACTGTTTCGTCTCTACTGGAACACACAATGCACCAGACCTCCTGCCTCTCCTACACTGGGATTACTGTATGAAGTGAAAGACTGGAACAAACTGATCACACACCTATACGATGCACTCCTGCGACTAGAGCATGCAAGGCCAGTGGCGGCTAAGGGTGGATGGGAGACAGACTTGGGTAGACAGTTGTCAGAGGAAGAATGGACGGCGGCATGTAGGCATGTACGCGAGGTGGGGATCTCGGCACGATATCGCCTAATTCAGTATAAATATCTCACTAGATATTATATGACTCCAATAAGAATAAGCAAATTTGCCCCGGAGGCGGGCGACTCCTGCCCCAGATGTCAGGCCCCGTCGGCTGGTCTTATTCATTTAATTTGGGACTGTCCATCAATAGTGGTGTTCTGGGATGCGGTGTACGCTGAGTTAGGGAGAATTCTGGACTTCACGGTCCCCCGCTCGATTGAGGTGACATTTTTGGGTGGCAAGAATGGCCTGAAGGGCCTGGCCAGGCGATTCGTCTCCTTGGCATTGTTGCTGGCCAAGAGGGAGATAGCCCGCCTGTGGATGAGGCCCTCCGCCCCTACCCTGGATAGCTGGATCAGAGCTCTTATGTACACCTATGAGATTGAGACCAGGTTTGTCGAATACCTACCCAAAGCAAACAGGCCTGCAGATATTTGGAATGGTCTTATTGATCGTATGCGTGGAGAAACAGTGTCGGATGCTGCCCCTCCGGCGAGCGCCTAAAAACTAAGTGCGAATATAAGAACGAATGTGGGATGTCTTGTAATGTGAGATTATTTATGCTTGTAGTGTTGAAGAGAAGCGTCCCTGCTTTTCCCTTTTTCCCTCCCGAGGTGTTGTAATGCTTCGGTGGACTAGTTGTGATCAGTGTGATGCTCTTAGCTGTTGAAATGTGAAGGAATTGGTCTCTTTTCTACACCTCCATATCCCTTTCTCTTTGTAATGAATTCTTCCTCCCCACCTTTTGCATGATTTTCATTGTGACTGTTTGTATATATTGGTTGATGTAAATGAATGAAATCTTTTGACGAGCTGACGCCTCCATGTTGGATGCGCTTCTGAGTTTTGTATCTTATGAATTGTTATTTTTGATATAATTGTGCTGCAGAAAAATATTTAATAAAAACATTTAAAAAAAAAAAAAGAAGTGGCCCCTGCAGCGTCGGTCACCCGCCGGGTGACCCACGCTGCAAGGGGCCACTTCTGCCCCCAAAAGGGGTAAAGTAAATGATGGGCCCTTCTATGGGTGGAGCCCTTAGAAGGGCCCACTACTTACATGCGCACTTTTGGGGGCAGAAGTGGCCCTTCAGTGGAGCACACCAACAATGGTGATGTTAAGAATGTGCTCCTATGAATGGGAAACTTTTCTTTATTAATAGTAATGGTTGTATTAATATAGGACTCCTAATAGTAATAAGTTGCTTGCTTGCTTCCTTTCGGACGAAAAGCATGTAATACAATTACAAAAGGAAAAGATACTGTCAAAATGGAGGGCAATTATACTATACTTTTTACTTTTTGCAGACAGAACATGGCAGCTGTTGGCTCATTTTTCTTGCGTCGAACACTGGTTGCCGCTACGCTTGCAGAAGCAGCTGAAAATGAAGAAAATCAAGACGGCAATCCACAACCGCCACCACCTCCACATGTCCAAGCCCCACAGCAACCACGGGCTCGCCGTCGTATTAGGCCGAGGGTTTACAAACTTCGCATAAATCTCTTTAATATTCCAGATGATGAAGTATTAAGGATTTATCGCTTCAATATTGCTTCCATCCTGCACATTTTTGATTTAATTAAAGATGATATTTCTGGCGAACGTGTAGTGGCAACAGGGGTTTCACCTCTAGTTCGGCTTCTTGCAGTTTTACAGTTTTTGGCAACAGGATCTTACCAAAGAGTTTGTGCCATGGCAAATGGGTTTACACAATCTACATTCTCAAAGGTTTTCAACGCTGTCTTAGCGGCTTTGCTGAGACGCACATCCACCTTCATTACCTTCCCGAAGACGCTTCAGGAACTTCAGGAGGCCAAATCGGCTTTTTACAGCATCGCTGGCTTTCCTAACGTTGTTGGTTGTATTGATGGGACTCATATTAGAGTTGTACCCCCATCTTTTGATGAGGAAATTTACAGAAACCGTAAAAGGACACACTCCATAAATGTTCAAATGGTTTGTGACGCAAACCTCAAATTCATCCACTGCTTCGCAAATTTCCCAGGGTCAGCGCATGATTCCTATGTTTTACGCAACAGCAGCATTCCTCTTGCCATGGAGAGACTACCGCACGAATCCGGTTGGCTTCTTGGTGACAGTGGATATGGCCTCAAACCCTGGCTTCTAACCCCAATCCTCAGACCTCAAACTCCTGGTGAAATACGTTACAATGAGGCACACATTAGTACAAGAAACACTATTGAAAGAGCTTTCGGAGTGCTGAAAAGCAGGTTTCGTTGCCTTGACATCACTGGTGGCGATTTACTGTACAGCCCAGAGAAGGTGTGTAAGATTGTGGTTGTTTGTTGCATTTTGCATAATATCGCACGCAGCAGGAATATACCATTGCCCTTGGATGAAACCCCCATTGAACCCCCAGATGTTACACCGCCAGAGACTGGCAATTTTGATTATGAAGGAGGGCGAACTGTTCGGAATTATGTTGTGCAACACTTTTTCACGTGATTGTATGTACTCGTTTGTGCAGATATGGTCTTGGTTGCGTGTATTAAAAGAGCGGTCTCATACATTGACAAAAATAAAGGCCTCTGTTTTTCCAACACCAACGTTTTTCTTTTATTAAAAATTTGTTCAACAGTAAACATAAAAAATGTTGCAGTACAGTACTTTCAACACAAGGAGGTAGTTAGGTGAACAGCGGGTTAACACATTTTTGAACTAACAACTGTTCCATTGCACCAAACATAGAATTAATTCTTATAAATATGTCCCAGTAAACAAAAGATTAAAAAAATTACAAAAAATTAATGTTTTCTAAATTTACGTCTTCCTTCTTACTGGCCCTAGTCTAGGTCGCCGTCTACGGCCTACAACAGGTTGTTTGTTTTCAGAATTTGAACTGTCCTCAGACTGTACACTATTTGGCATTTGTTGCGCAGGCACAGTTTGGAAAGCTGTTTCCACAGCATCTGATTCCTCGGATACTGTGGCTGATGATGAAGATGACTGAGTATGTGAATCAACATTATTGGTGGGGTGTTGCAACATACTCAATGTACCCACTGATCGTGAGCTACAGGGAACGCTGACTACATTATCGAGAGACCTGGATAATGAATTTACAGCCGCGGTTAGGAGAACAAACTGTTGCATAATCGATTGGTGCTCTGCCTCTCGTCTCTGTCTTTCTAGCTCCCTTTCTGCATTTTCATTTCGATCTTTTCCTATTATGTGGCTGACAAGCCTTTCCACTGCCTCACTCTGCTTCTCTGCTGCGACACACTGCCTTTCAGTCAGCTCCAGCAGTTTTCTCTGCTCACAGAGTACAGAGTTTGTTATTGCTTGCACTCTGCCATCCATCTGTTGCGGTGCCCCAGACGCTTGCTCCCTTTGCCCTGCGGTTGCCCTGACTCCCTCTTCCCTGGCAACTATCTGGGCGCTGCTGTTATCCTCCACAACATTTTCTACAGGCCTCACTACTGTTTCCTTTGACCTCACAGCAAAAAGATCCCTCGGCTTTTCGCCATGCAACTCTGGTAAAGGGGAAGGCGAAACAGCATAATTAGGCAGAGGCTCCCAGTCCATATCAGGGGCATTACTTTCCCCTTGCTCAAGTTCTTCACCTGACAGTGTTTCCTCGGCCACAATTGACTCATCTACCGAATAAGGAGGAAAAGCTATACTATTAAGAATAATGAAGTCCTCGCTCTGGGCAAGCAATTCCTCTTGGTAGGCAGCTTGGTCATTATTGTTCACTGGCCGAATGTGCTGCTGCGTTTGCATCAGGAAATCTTCTACCTGGGAAGTTCCTACAAGGACAATAAGGCAGCGGTTAGCATCTTCTCATAAGTTACTCCTCTAAAGCAATTGTTCTATTTTATGCTTATGTATTGCACAGAACAGTCTAGTATTAGACAACAGGGGACTTACCTGCAGGTGAATCCGGAGTTTCCTCGCCGTCCAAAACCATCAGGTTAGTGTCCACGCCCCCAACGCCGTGTATGCTGGCATGAGACATTGCACTGGCAAGTCTTGCTTCTGAAGGTGTGTAGTCAACCTCCACCGGCTCACCTCCTCCAGTCCTGCTAGCCTCTGTTCTTGAGATTTGGTTTTTCATGCGGATACTCTTTTTGATATCGTGTATCCTCTTCTGTATCTGCTGGACTGTGCGCATTACTTTCGAAATAGCATTAGTTTTGTTTGTAATGTCCTGCCATATTTTTTTCTTCTGTGCACAAGTCATGCGTTTGCTTTTCTTGCCACTCAAAATGTCTTTATTTTCAAGGTACAGCTCCACCACCAGCATGGACACCTCCTCCGTAAATTTAGGAGCCTTTCCCTTGCCCTTCCCTTTGGTTTTGTCCTGTTCTTGACCAGAGCAGGCGGGAGAACATTCTTGTGCTGTGTCTCTGACATCCGCCATCATAACCTTTTATCTGCCACAAAGAAAAAACAATTTCTGTATCCCATGGAACCAACTCAATTTTTCATGTCATTCAACACTTCCCTCCCCATACCACCCTCTCCCCTCCTCAGTTTCCTTTAAAAGAAAACTAATTTTCTCCGAAGATCAGTTGATGAAATGCATCAGATCAAGAACAAGATTATGCCATGCAATAATGCAATTACACAAACATGTCCTGTTTTTGATGCTGGGTCGTCTGACGATAGGTACAGCTAGGTAAAGATTGCAAAATATACCTGCCCGTATGTGCCTGGCAGTATCTCGCCAACACCATCAGAATCGATATCTGTAACCAAAGCACATAAGACGCTGTGGTACTGGTTGCTGTCTCTTAGAACAAGCTGATCCTGCGGCCCTCTCTTCAAAACATGGCTGTAAGTACAAGGATATATATAGATTACAGTTTAAAAAAAAAAACATGCTAAACTGTGGACCCGAAGGCTCTGTTCGTGAATAGTGCACAAAGGAGACAAAGTATAAGCTAAAGAGGCAATAGCCCTTACCACGCGTTTCCAAAGCAGGCAATATGAGGTGCAGGAAATCAGCAGACAGATATTAGTGACACAAGTTAAGGGCTACATTCTTTAGCCGGTGCAGCGCTGAGATTTGCGCTGAGGTCAGCTCAGACCTCAGCGCAAATCTCAGCGCTGTAAATGAATCTGACGCATGATCCAGCGCTGCATCCAGCGCTGGATCATGCGCCAGATTCTGTATGAATCGCAGGGGTGACGCTACTCTCACCCCTGTGATTCATACAGGGCATGCGCACAGCAAAACTCGCTGCCTGGCGATCAATCGCCAGGCAGCGAGTTTTGCAGCGCATTTTTTTACGGCTGTTGTCACCGACAGCTTTATGCTGGCGGTGACATCAGCCGTAAAAAAATTCGGCAAGCAGGCTAGAGAATCTTTATGCCGCTCACTGGGGCGGTGAATCAGGCGCTGCCTGATTCGCAGCCCCAGCGAGGCATAAAGAATCTGCCTGTTAGTGTATCATCTGGCTCCACCCTTACTGGTTGGTGTAAGTGGGCCAACCTATCAATACTCCACTTCCTGCTGTCTGTCATGGTAGCTGTTTTGTCTGCTATCTCTGCAGGCTGATTTTGTTCTGAGTATTTGTTTTGGCCCGTGCGCATTATTCTGGTAACCTGATCACCACCCAATCGCCTTGCATTAGTGTGTGACTTTACGCTGTGCTGCTTTGGAGATATGCTTGCTTGCATCATGTCTAAGCTTGTGCTGCGTTATCTTGCACTGCCTTCCAATCCACCTGTTCTGCGCTAGCCTGCTGGAGCCATCCCAGGGCCCATCCCGTGTCTGCTTTGAGGCCCCTTATGAGATAGAATGGGGAGTGCCCTGTTGTGATTGTAAACCTATTTTCCACTCTTTGTTGGCCTTTACATTTAACTGGATGTTTTCCTTTAATGTCCTGTTAAAGTGTTTTGTGAGGCCTTGGCGTCGGAGTGGTATAGTGTGGTAGTTAATAATGCAATGGAATGTTTGCAAAGGAGCTCTGTCATCTCCCTTGAGACAAATTGGATGCCATTGTCTAATATGATGCGTTTGGGGAGTACTTTCCTGCCTATATGTCTGTAACGAATTGTATGACTGCTTTAGTGTCTACTTTGTCAGTGCATATCTCGGGCCACCGTACTGTGTAATCCATGACTACTAAAATGTACGTGGGTGTGGTATTATCTACCTGCAGTGGACCCACTGTC
>JAUBNS010464224.1:0-11153 GCA_032353815.1 Desmognathus cheaha
AAGCAGGAATACCGCGGCCGTCGCTTATATGCGACGGCCGCATATATGGTGGCTGTGCAGCCGTCGCATATAAGCGACGGCCGCACAGAAGGGGTTAATATGATTTTCTGTTTGTGATCTTTACTTTTTTGAAACTGATGATTGTGAGTCGAAAGTATGAATTTTATTTCATTTTTCTTTTCCGTAAAATAGGGAATTTTGATAAATATTTGAAAAAAGCAAATCTATAAATTGGCATGTAAAAAATATATGAATCATGAGAAATGATACTTTAAAGATATTAGGGAGCAGAAGGGATGAGTTCCCAGGAGAGTTAGGAGGAGTTGTTCTAGTGGTTTTCTTGACGAGCTGGCTCTCCCGGCTCAAAAACAAAATGGATGTCACAGCAGATTTTTATGCCCCAAATTGTTCGACATTACCGTGTGTCATATTCTGCCCTCCCTTCATCCGTGACTTTTCTGCATCCACACATACGGGGTCTCGATTTTTTCAGGAGTTGAGGAATCTTTGGAGGTGCTGTTTCTAAAAGAACGTAAAGCTTTTGCATATTTTTGTAAATTTCAGACACCAACCACTTGCGATTCCCAATTTTTTGTGTGTCATTAGACTACCCATCCTTTTAGAAGAAAAGGAGCCAAAAATGGCTGTGGTTGGCCAAGCCAATCAAAAGTTACAGGCCTCTAACCAGGTGCACCACCAAACAGCCAAAACACACAATGTAGAGTTGTGCCTTAATTTTAAGTCTGGTGTAACTCCCATTGACAGCAATGAGAGTTACACCAGATACAAAATTAAGTTAGCACGTAACTGCATTGTGACTCAGCCCCATCATGTGTATGTGTGTATATATATATATGCATGCCGGTTGCGTCTTTTGTTAAAACCACTGCAGAACATGGTGGGAACATGTTGATGCTTTGTATCCGTTTTCATGGAGCATAACGGTAACACCATTGCGTTAAAAAATTGTAAGTTTGTCACGTTCTCTCCGACGCAGACTGACAATATGCAGTAGCTATGTCACCGTACTCCTGTCACTACAAAACTTGCCATTTGGCACATTGCTCTTACTGTAAAATGAAGCATTTTTTGTTAAACAAATGACAAATTATAATTCTGGGCAAACTTTGAATCAAATCAAATCAAATCAAATACTTATTTAACGTGCGGTCTCGCCCATAGGCCTCAGCGCACCACCAGGCAAACAAAACAGAGTGGGGCTAAGAGAAATCATCACCAGGGGGCATGACAGTAAGGTCAGACAGGAATCATCAGGTCGCATCAAAGAGCAAGGTCTTCAAGCCTTTTTTAAATGCTTCAGTTTCAGACGTTTGTTTCAGAGAGGTTGGAAGCCTGTTCCAATTGAGGGCCGCCTGCGCAGCAAACGTCCGACCTCCGAAAGTTGTTAATTTAAATCTTGGGGGGATCAATTTCTGGTCACCCTCAGATCGCAAGGAGCGAGTAGGGGCATAAACGGTTACACAATTACTCAAATAGCTAGGAGCGTTGTCATGGATACATCTGTGCGTCAGTGTGCAGATCTTATGTGTGATTCTATGCCATACAGGCAGCCAGTGCAGATCCCTTCTAGCCTCTGACACATGCTCTCTCCTCGTTAACCCAGAGACAGCCCTCACGGCATTATTCTGAATGACCTGCATTGAGTGAATCACCTTCTTATTTGCTCCTGCCATGAGACCATTGAAGGAGAATACAAAGGGCTAAAGTAACGATAGCGTGACTGAGCCCCTTTTAAGCGGGTTATAGTGATAGTAAACGTTGTAGTAAAGGTTAGCGTTTTGTGTTCTTTGTCACCCGAGAGCAATACCACCCATTCTCATTTACTTTTGAAGGTTTAAATATGATGCAGTCATTAAATCGAATAAAGAATCAGTAGGTTAAGCGTGGCCAATGCGCCCATCGTCATCACTCCGAGGGTGCCTATTATCGTGTATATCGCAGGCCTCAGGGGTTAATTGGTCCTCACACCTCTAGCTATCACAGAAACAACCACACAGGGGAGGGGGAGGGGGGCTGGTGAGCTGAACCACAAATACCTGCATATGACAAAGATGTCAAGCTAAAAAATGATCCACAACGCACATCCAAATCCACCCTACATGCCATTCGCAGCACGTTATTCTGCCAGTGTTCCGTGCCCTGTGTTGCTATCGCCGTAATCAATGCGCCATATTTACATGATATCACTAGATCGGCTAAGACCAGCAGCCACTCAGCCAGCCACTTGTCATGCACATGGCAGCATCCTCTACAAGGAGGGAAGAACAATGGATGGTGGACATCAAAGCAATTCTGGCGTATCAGTCTTATGGACTCTTGCTAAACCCTCTTTCCCGCTTGCCTGTGGCAGTAAGGATCCCAAACATTTTCTACAGCTCTCATGTGCTCTCTTTGGTGGGGCAGTAGCTCACCTCTTTCAGGTTTATGTTTCTTCCCTTCTCCAGGGCATGACTTCTAACCTACAACCCCCACATCAACATCCCGGAGGGTCCTATGCCATCGCTGGATGTTTCTTTGGAATTAACCCCTGAATGTACGGGTTGTACCGGGAGACTTCCAGTTGTGGTGTCCATTTGAGCAGAGCGGCAAGTCTGGTGCTAGCAGTAGCCCGATTACACCCGTGGCCTTGCCTGGGCCGGGCATTACTACCCTGAGTTATTACCCTGGGTCCTTCTGTAACTACCATGTATGTCTGCAGCAATCTGACCACCCCCTTTTGCTCTACAACTACATTTTCCTTTTGCTATCTAACGTAATTATCTAGTATTGTTCCATTATCACGTGCCTAGCATTCTTTTTTCCTGTGTGTGTGTACAATAAACTCTTTCTTTCTTGGTACATTCCTGGTCTGGTCTATTATTTTGGCTGTGTAAGTACTGTTTTCCTATTTCTGTATCCTAAGGTACTTTCCATAACTCGTAACTAACTAAGGGCTCTCATCATCAGGTGGTGTTAGGGATAAGGTGCAGCTTCTCCTTGGGGGTCTCTGATGTGCCCTCTTTGTCCTCAGTAGAGGGGTTGGGAGTATATTTTCTACCACAATACCAGCAAAGAATACTATAGGGATTATCTCTCTATCTGTGGCACAGACCTGTCCTTCCATAGTCCAGAACTCCTTCTGAATTTTCCAAGTACACAGTTCCAACAGGTTGATGTGGTGAGAGGACTCTTCTGAACTCCACAGTGGATTGGTAGATAGTTCCAGAATGTGCGCTCCCCGCACCAAGAGCGGTGTTTGTAACTACAGTCAGTTGAGGAGGAGGCAACTGGAAGGGATCACCTCTCTGAAGCATATCTACATCCCCCACCAGCACAAGTGCTGTGCCAGGTGGGTTGGCAGTTATTTTGTCTTGTGGGTCCCCAGTGTGTTGGTTCCACAGGGAAGCCAGAGCCCACTGAAGGGGCCTCATCCACAGCCATCCATGAAGGACCAGATGAATGAAAGAGACCATCAGTCTGAGCATCCTCTGGAAACTTACTACTGAGTCTTGGGAACCCTCCACAAGGATCTGCTGAATGGCCGGAATCTTCTCTTGAGGCAGAACAGCCATTTGCAGAGAGAGAGGTATCCAAAATCACACCTATGTACCAGATCTGTCATGTCGGCAGAAGGTGAGACTTCTCCAAGTTTAGGGAAAAGCCTAGAGAAAAGAAGAGAGTGCACACTCGAGATAGATGATGTCTTAATCGATCCTCTGATGATGACTTATAGAGGTAAGGGAACACATGGAGATGACTCACCACCACCACCAGCACCTTTGAGAAAAAATGAGGGGCTTAGGTGAGGCTGAACA
Source organism: Desmognathus cheaha (assembly GCA_032353815.1). Lineage (NCBI taxonomy): Eukaryota > Metazoa > Chordata > Amphibia > Caudata > Plethodontidae > Desmognathus > Desmognathus cheaha. The sequence continues at coordinate 3,816 of JAUBNS010464224.1, forward strand.
ACATTGCATGGAACTGGTAGTGCTCCCCCACCACCGTAAAGCAAAGAAATGTTCAATGGGCCTTGTGGCTGCTCTTGGGGCTGCTGCTGTTTTTTCAGTTGAACCTGACCTTTCTCGTATGAAGGACATTTCTTTTGGAAAGAAAACTTTTTGGCAGCAGATTCAGGATGCCCGAGTTTCAGTGCCACAGTGTGTGTGGTACTCAAATGCTCCAGAGCCTCATGCACCCTAGCACCAAAGAGGTGCTCACCGTTAAACGCCATGTCCAAAGGTTTAGACTCTATGACCAGGGAGAAATGGGATGTATGTATCCATGCATGTCTCTGCATGGATACCCAAGTGGTTATGGCATGATCCACCAAGTAAGCCATGTCCAGGACACAGACTAGGCTCTGCTTAGCCATCTCTAAGCCCTCAGAAAACAGCCGAGAGGCTCTCACCTGCATTTCCTCAGGCAGGTGCTGCACATGTTTCTGGAGATCTTTGAAAATTCAGTGACTATAGTGAGCAAAGGTGCAGCTCGCATTCAAAGATCTTAACCCCAAACTATACAAAGCATAACTTTTCTTCATGTAGGCCTCGAGGCGCTTGGAGTCCCTGTATGGTAGAAGAACAGGGAATGTGGTCACATTCAATTGTACAGTCCCAGCCTGAACCACTAGGCTGTCTGGCAAAGGATGAACACACACAAATAATGCTGGGTCCCCAGCAGGGGCTTTGTAATTCTGGGCAAGTTTTGCATCAACTGAGGAAATACTGCTGGGGTGTTCCCAGAGCCCAAGGATGGGCTCAGACAATTCTAGGCTAAAGGGCAGGGCTGCTACCGCCTTAGGCTCTGGCTCATCCAAGATATCTGTAAGAACATGTGAAGTCCTCTCTTGGGCAGGGAGTGCAATCCCCAGAGTTTCTTTGGCCAGTTTAAAAATATGACAGTAACTAGTCCCCTGTTCAGGGTAAAAGCCAGGATGCTGGTAAGCCACGTCAGTGTCTGGAGATGTTTCAAGGCCACTGGCATCAGTCAAAAGGTCATGAACTGGACCTCTGTGAATGGGCACCACTTCAGACCCTCCCTCTCCTTCACTGTTGCTGTCACCAAGAATGTCTCTGACAAAGTGGGCCATCAACATCACCCCACCAGAACCCAACGTGAAGGGTACAAGGAACTGAAGGACATGAGATCCCAGGGGGTCTCTCTCTCAGCCAGGGAGGAGTGAACTCCGAGATTGGATCTGAAAAATGTCACCTCTAAAGCTACCTGTGATGACACCCTGGTCAATCCTGACACTACGGGGACCACTCTTTTATCAGCCACCTTCATCACTGGAGCCCCAGGATGAGGGTCCTCATGCAGATCCGAGACAATAGTCACCGGCGCTGAGGAAAGAGGGATTGACGCTGTGGTCATAAGTCCCGACACAGGTTCGGTCAGCCCAACCATCAGCGTCAGAGAGGGAGGCAGGCAAGCTAAAAACTCCTGCAGCTGAACCTGAACTTTCTAAGGCGGGTGGAGGGGGGTATCTCCTGAGGAGAGTCAACCCGAGATGCAGGTCATTAATTCGACCCCCGAGGTAGGATCTCGGGCACGGTCAACTCATATCCTGGATGCATATTGGAGTTTGACACCGGGGGGGACAGGAGTGGTGCTGCTGAGAGGTGGAAGAGGACTTCAATGGCCCAGAATGCCGAGGCTCTCAGAACCTCACAAAAGTAGGGGTGATGGGCAAGCCTAAGTGTTCACCCGGAATCCAGTGATGATGCTGCAAAGACTCCTCCAGGGACCTCTGAGGAGATCCCCAGGGTGAACACCTCAGTGTAGACTCCAGAGAACACCAGGGAGCTGGCTGTTTCTTCTTAGTCTTAGCAGTGTTTCTCAGGTCAAAGGACCAAGGATACAGTGCCGCATGATTCTAAGGGGACTGTTAGGCCTGGTCACGTGCACAATGATATTCCACTGTCACCCCAACATCTAGTCTCCCCCCTGAACCTTGAGACACTCAGGAGGGGGTATCCCAATGCCCGGCAGCAGCAGTGAGACACCTCAGGGGGATAGGGAATTGTTCCCTGGAGAGGAGACAAAAGGGAAAAAAGGGTTAGTACCCCTTTAAGAGTCTCCCAACTCTCCAGCACAAACCAGCACCCCCACAGCAGAACCAAGTCCCCGCTCATCTATCTCTTTAAGGTGCCTGGCGTTGAACCTAGGACTGCTGTCCACCACTTCTCCCCTAAGGGGGAGGACAGGAACACAACACATAAACAAACGCTTAACAAAGGGACAGAGCCAACAGGCACTGCCAGCAGACTTGGCAGCAAAGCTTCGCCCTTCAACAGATAGTGACTCAAAGGGGATACCTCCAGTCATGGTGGAGTGAACATGCAGAATGTTCAGACAGCGTCCTAGCATTTCTGTAGGGCTTTTATAGAAGCTCGGCAGGAGCCAATCAGCTCGAGGACTCCTCCCAGGTAGCTATTACAGGAAGTTGGGAAAAGCCAGTCCACAGACCCAGTATCCGTCTGTGCTTCCCAACTTCCTGTTTGGTCCTGAACTTTCAGGGGGCACTGGGGGATACCCGGTGCGCCCCCTGCGCTAGCGCCCCCTCTCTAATAAGGAGGGGGGCTTCAACCTCAGCGCCTCGACAAGTATGTCGAGGCGCTTTAAAAAAGGGCTGTGTGTGCGGTGCCAGCGCTTGCGCCGGCGCTTCAGGGCTGGACCCCCCTATCATGGGGCGACCCCCGAAGGGGTTCCCCTGGGCACGGAGGGAGCACTTGGGGCGATAAGGGCTCCAAAGCGCCCCCTGCGTGGCAGCAGGGGGTGACAGCGTACCCTGCTGGTGTCGCCCCTGCTGGTCAGGGATGTGAAGGGCACTGTAACAGGGACGAAGACTTACCCTTCTTGCTGGGCTCTGGTGACCCTGCCACAAGCTTGTTGTGGTGCTCCGGAAAGGTCTTCGGCTTCATCGCTTTTCAGCACTTGCAGTTTTCGACATCATGTTCAACATCAAAGAACAAGAGGCACCTACAATGTGGATCCAAGATCAACATCACATTCTGGCATTTGGGGCACTGCTTGGAGCTGTGGGACACAGATGACATTTTCCTGACAGAAAATAGGCCCAAAGTGATAGAAGAAAATTTCTCTCATGAGAAACAGGGAAATTCTTAGCTCTCTATCATCCGGAACATGGAAAAAAAGGAACTGAGGTCAGGGGGTCGTGCTGGTCCATATACACAAAGTTGATTGTATCCTGTCAACTAGCAACACTGATATTCTGCACCAGCCTCTGACCCTGGTAGAGGGGGCTCAGAAAAAAATCTTCACTCTCTGACTGGAACCAGCGTGTCAAGTGGTTCATAGTGAGAATTCTGGGAACCCACTATCCACTAGAACAGCTTAATTTCTAACACTGCTTGGACAAAAGCAGATACATAGCTAGCCCTACTGTGGCATCCTGTATGTTCTACCCTGCCCTCTACCTCCCTGGACTACTTCAAAATGCATAGGAAAACATACAGGAGATAATTAAACATGCCTTGCTGCTCATATTACCAGCCATGTTGTCCCTCCAGTACAAATATTTTGCAAGCAGCACTTAGCTGGGGAACTCCAAAGAATCATTTGCTTTCCGTTTAACAAATAAATATTAGCTGCTAGTTATAGGGCATAATCATTATGAATGAAAAGCATCAGCTTTATTCTGAATGGAAAAACCTTATTTGAAAAACTACTTACCATAATGTAGTTGGGAATTCAAGGTCTCCCCAAAAAGTAAGTGTGCTGCTCCGAGACCAGGAAAGACTAAATGGCCTGATAAAAAATAAAAGGTTTAGAAAGAAGGGAGAAAGTCAAAATGTGGAAAAAGTCTTAGAGGAAAAACTGTTTTAAGTGATAGGAGACAAATCAATCATTCAGGGGCATGTACTGAAAGTAAATATTATTATTATTATTATTTATTTCTTGTCAAGTGCAACACGTCTGTGGACCTCAGTGTGCCAAAATCAATAACGCAAACAAAGAAACCAGAACAAGTTGAAAAACGCATCAGATACTTCAAAACTCAAGCAGCAGAAGAGATTGCACAGCCAGGTATCAAAGAGAAAGGTTTTCACAGCTGCCTTGAAGCTGTCAAGGTGTGGAATGCATCGCAAGGTTTGCAGCAGAGGGTTCCACAAACCTGGAGCAACATGGTTGAACATGGCGTTACAGGTCTGCTGCAAATTGAAACATCTGTTCTCGAGAAGGCCAGAGTCGTTAGAATGCAAGGTACAATGGGCGGTCGCACGCTTGATGTGACAGGAAAACTAAGCGAGACCGGCATTATTTAGTCACTTGTGGGTAAGGGACAGTATCTTGTGTGAGTCTTGCCCCTTAACAGGTGGCCAGTAAAGTGAATGTCTAGCCAGCATCACATGATCACCATGAGAAAGACCCAACACAGCTCAAACTACATCATTCTGGATGACCTGCAACTTGGCCAGATTGGTCTAAGAGATACCAGCAAGGAGACCATAACAAGAATCGATTTTCACACCAATGATGGCACGAGCCAGAACGGTACAGTTGTGATCAAATAAATAAAGACAGATCTGCCTAATAAGATCAAGAAAATAGGCATTGCTTTGGAATAAACTACTACGACTGTAAAGTTAGAGACGTCTTTCTTTAACTTATCAATTTTCTTATTGATGGTGTAGTCCCTGAATTGTTTAATTTCACTGTTGAGGTCATCTAAGATTTTCCTAGCGTTGGAGAGAGCTGTGTTATCGAGTAGCATTTTTTCTTCGGCTAGTATTTTTTCTTCTTCCTCTTTCAGAACAATCTGGGCAGTTTCAATTACCAGCAGCATCCAGTCGAGGCTGCATTTATTGGCAATGAAAGATCAGGATTTTCTGAAGAGAAGGCTTTTGGTAAATACTCTGGGTGTGTTTCTTACTATTAGCCCATTGGGTATGATCTGACTTCTTATGTATTCTTTAAGGAAAGTACCGAGAAATTCAGTACGAACTGTCTTCTTTTTTAGTCATGTGATAGTGTTGCCATTGTGCTGTGCCAGTCTAGTTGCTGAGGTAGACAGTGTGGATACAATAGGACCGCCTAAGACCAGTGCTCCACCAGTAAGCACCTACAGCCCGCATCTCCCACACAGGCCGCCCAGCACTGAGAGCCGCCGCACTGAGTGCACCCTTTACTAACGGTAAGACCACTGGTCCAATGTTCTCTGCCAGGGCATGTCTACACCCTGCAATTCCCACCTAATGCTTTCCCCCCTCTTCTTTCCAGTTACGCCCGCAACTACTCAAGAGCCGGGTAAGCCCCTCCTCCCTCTTAATTACCTCTACTCATCTGTGTAGTGGTTATCACTTAATTCTTTTTGCTCATTTCCGTCTCCCTCCCCAGGCTACAACCTCTGCAGGACTCACGCCTGCTTTGGTAAGCCTCACCGGCTGCATCCCTTTTATGACTACCTTACTTCGTTGCACTCGGCCTAATTCTCACTACCAAATTCTTTGGTTTTTAGTGTTCATGCTTTCGGCAATTGGAGTCATTTATTGCCAAATCCCACAGTAAGTGTGCTTATCACCACTTTACTTTACTTTACTTAGAATTTGTATAGCGCGACAAACCCATGGGCATCAGGGCGCTCACCATAGTACTCACTCGGTTCCATAGTTTTGAGAACCTTCACTGACCATTCTCTCACATCACCTCCACAGCACATCACAGCCACATCTACCTCGGCACTTGGCGCCACACAAGTCATCTGCCAACGTTAAGTCCTGAGGAAAGCTGGCCTAATACTTTCCTGCCGAAACATGTCAATGTTTTTTTGCCTTGAATAATATGTTTATGTTCTCTATAAACAATTATGATCACTCTGTTCACTAGCGTGTGTCATGGCAGTATCAGAGTTACAAGAACTAGACTAGGTGTGAAAGATTCATGTGCATATGTTTGTTACATCACTAACTTTACCGTTTGGCTGTATACAAAAATAGTCACCACAAGTTTGAAAAATCAGCCCTGGCACAGTGTGAAGTAACACTGCACGGACGTAATCCATTCTTAATAAATCTGCTTTACTATTTCCATCTGGGAGAATCCTTTCTTATTCTTGTGATTGATTCACCCTTTTGTATATGGTGATGGATACAAGCCACACCCATTATCTCATTGAATGATCCTCACATTGAGTAAAAACCTCATTAACAATTTCTTGTATTGAAAAATAACTTACATGCTGATTCTTTGATATAAAGTTCACCTCCTGTCTCACAACACAACACAGAGTTCCCGGGGTGGGTTTGATCATCTCTGAGAGGGCTCCGTTGTCTGCCAAAATGTCAGCACCCCTCTACTAGCACCCCCTGCTGACAGGAGACAGGACTAAAATAGAATTGTGGGATATTAGAAGCATCCCTAATATAGTCGTGGGAGAGGGGAAGCAGGCTTGCACGTTGTCTGTTAATGCCAATATTCTGGTGGTGAGTTTGAAATTCAGCCATCGTGGCATTTTGAATGGATTGATACCAACTATCATTGTTCTATAACATCAAATGAGAGTTTTAAGGAAATAATCAGTCCTCTCAACCGTGATTTGATCAAGAGTGCATAGGATTGAGAAGAAAAATGTGGCATTTTAAATCCTTACAGAAAAAGCATCCACTATTATATGGCAATAAAGCCACACAGATTATGAGGGAATATAGATGGTTAATCAAACACAAAAAGCTTCTTTTTTTAAGTGAAGAGGGCAAAAGAATTGAAAGTTCTTTAGGAAAGTGCATTTTGTCATAAAGATTCATTAGTACATGGAAGCATTACATTCAGAAAATGAATATGAATATATGATTTTGATGAAACAATTACTGACTAAAGTTTGTTTAGACAATTTATTAGATATGTCTTTGGATCGAGATGTGCTTCCTAATGTGGATGTAATTAAAGAAAAAGTTCAACCTTTTATCATTTTTCTAAATACTGGAAACACTACTTATATTTAGCCTCCATAACTACTTACTGCAAAGTAAAACCTCATATTGGCGCAGAGCCATGTATACTTTCCTGTGAATCCAATATTATCTAAAGAGCTCATTTTAAATTACGATTAGGTATTTTACGCACTAGAAGTTATGCAGTCTGGGAAAGGTCAAGAAATTACTGATAATAGTAGTCTAGAATATGGTACATTGCAGGATGACCTTTCTCATGTCTTTACTGTTTGTACTTGTTTAAATGATTTAAGAATGAAATGGTTATCTAAATTTATAATTAATTCAGAGGTGAATTTAGAATTCAGACTTAGTGAATCATTTTTTCTTGACATGATTAAAGTCTATCTGTAT
>JAUBNS010475286.1:0-11045 GCA_032353815.1 Desmognathus cheaha
GGGCGCAGGGACCGCATTTGCTGCCGCATTTGACCGCATTTGCTGCCGTTTGAAAAAAAAAAATAAAAACGAAAAAAACGAAAAAAAGCACCCCATCACGGGGGCATCTTCGGCACCCCTGGGGCAGCCCAGCGCGCCCCATTGGGGGGTGCTGGGCTGCCCCAAGGGTGCCGAAGCTGCCCCCGTGATGGGGCACCGCCGCCTTTCCCATGGCGACACAAACGCCATGGGAAAGGCGGCAATCCAGTGCCGCACAGGTAACTGTAAATAGGCGGTAAAACCGCCAATTTACAGTTGCCTGTGCGGCACTGAAAAGGCTGAAAGTCCGAAGGCGGACTGTCGTTTCACCGCTGGCGCTTTATCCGCCAGCGGTGATAACTGTAAATTGGCGGTTTTGCCGCCATGATGGCGGTAAAACCGCCATAGTGGCGGTCAGCTGACCGCCATTAGGGTGCGGCGGATCCTTTGAATCCGCCGCACTCTAAATGAGGCTATAAGTTTTAAAGCATAATGGGCTAAGACTATTCTTTAGACTTCCGATATTACGACCCGCAGTGATCTAAGGCCAGTTGGAGGTTCTTCTCAGTGAGCAAGATCATGAATCTGCAGCATCACTGCATTATTATTATTATTATTTATTATTTGTAAGAGCGCCACATGCCCATGGGCCTCAGAGCGCTTAAAAGGGAAAGATGGAAGAAAAAGACAGGGGTCGTCAACAGAACATACGAGAGGTCATCAGCCGAGGTCAGGTCAGGAAGCAGGGATGTCAGCATCTGATGCTGACAAATTTGTCACAGCATTAGTGAAGGACAGACCATGTTGGCCTCCTAGAGGGGGCAGGTGGAGTGTTTCAATTTTAATCTCCGGATCTTTGCAAATTACAAACCAGCTTGCCTGCACTAGCTCATTCCCCCATGGCCAGGTTCCCATTTTGACTCTGTAACGATTCATTGACCACCAACCCCCTTTTCATCCCACCATATGGTACTCGGTATGTCCAATCATGACATGTTCAGTCACATTTTCCTACCGTAGACACTGTCCTGGAGAGTTCAACTGGTTGTAGAGAAAACCGGGTGAAATCGGCACTGGAATCCCAGTGCAGTAAAAATCAGCATAGAGGGAAGGGGAGAGAAAGGGTTTGTTTTATTTATTATTTATTTATTTTTGTAAACATTTGTATAACGTGCCTTACAGCTCTCAGGCATCAGGGTGCACCTAAACCCAAATACCAGACATAACCGTGAGATACAGGACAAGCACATAACCTAGAGTCAGAGTATAAAAAGAGGGAAAAAATAATTTGCTTAATCAAAAAAGAATTGTCTTCAGCCTCTTACGAAAAGGCGTATACAATCTTTCTGTCCTAAGATCTGCTGGGAGTCTATTCCATTCAGCGGGAGCCAGAACTGGGAAGTCTCGACCAAGAACCTTAACCCGTCTTGCTCTTGGGAATTGAATGTGAATTTACAAAAAAAGAAGTGGTGGGTTAAAAAACAGCAAGTGTTGCTGGAAAAAAAGAAGACGGGAACTTGGGGGGGCAACCCCGCACATATGGGGACGAAGAGGAAAGGGCCACTCAGCATGACCGAAAGCGCAGACTAGGGGAAATCTGTGCTGAATTCTTCAATGCTGTACTCTCTGCACAGTATGACACAAATATGCCAGGAACATGTTATTATTGTAAACATTGGCAAATTCCAAAAGCATTATACAACATCAGCTGAACATTTTGGTGTCATGGCGTGCTTTTTTAATTTATTTATAAAGTTTTTAGAGGCGCGATTGAGCCAAAAGGCTTATGACCGCCGGAACACAGTACATAATACAATAAAATACAATTCATAGTGTACTAAAAAAAAAAACCCAGACAGAGAAGTCCCAATGTCCCGGGGAGAGAAAGGGGGTAGCTGGGCCAGGAGGAGCTGGCCGCTGGGTGGTTTAAAGGTATAGCCTGTGGCCCTGAGCCTTTCTTTGTTGGAGGCGGCCCCGTTGGAGGCGGCCCTGCTTATTTTTTTAACTCATATTTACATGTTAGCTTATTGGAGTTCTCTATACAGTACATTGTTTCCAGACACCTTCTCCTTTTAAAATCCCCTTATCCATTTCTTGTACTGTTGAACTCTATATTGTGCAAACTGGCATATTTCAGATCTTTTGTTGTTTAGTTTATTTCCTCCAGTTTTTGTAACATTTTTTGAAGATCTCTGTAGGTTTCATTTGTAATCGGTTTGCCGAGTAGATCTAATTGTTTCTCCTGTTTTAATTTTCTATCTTTTGGAGGGGGGGTCTTATTTGCCTAATGCCGTTTTGCCAACAACTGACTGGCAAACTATTTTTCACTGGGCGGAGGCTCACATTGAAATGTTAACCCTCCGTCAGTGCTACCCATTAGCTAGCACTGGTGGAGGGATAACATTTCAAACTCCTCCTAACCCTTCCCTCTCCTTACTCCCCTCCCTCGACCATCTGCATTGCCCTCCCCTCACTGGACCACACACAGCTTCCACACACATGCACACACACACACACACACACACACACACACACACACAGCTCCTGCACACACAGTCCTGCAATACCCCCGCCCCCGCAACCACTATCTATCTGCTCCCCTCTCCATATCAGTTTAAAAAAATAAAAAAATAATTTAAATTAACTTACCGCATGCTGCCTGCAGCACTCCTATCTTCCTACAACCCTACAAGCTGCATGAGCGGTAGTCTTTTTTCTATTTTGCCTTTGTAGGCAGCTTGCAGGGGCATAGGAAGATACGAGTGCTGTAGCTGGTATGTGGGTAAGTTAGTATAAATCCTACTTATTTTTTAAATACTTATGTGGCTCCCCTCCACCTCTCACCTCTCCTACCCACCCAGTCTCACCTCGCCCCAACCCCAAACACATATCAGTCTCTCACAACGCCACACTCATCCCACAACCTTTTACTCACCCCACCAATGCTATTGTCTGCTGGTTTCCTGCACTTTTCATTCTCTGCTTTGCAGATTAATCACCCACCTTAAACACCTGCTGTCTCACCCCCACAGGCACACACAATCCCAAGCAGAAAACTAATGGCATTGGCCAATGCTTGTTGATGTTTACTGGTTGAACTTGTCGTGGAATAGCGTATTATTGCCTGTACTGTACACTGTGCTCTGCTTTCTTTTTGCAAGTTTGGGGCATCTGAAGACTATTAATTTCTATTTCTTGTTCATTATTGCTGCTAAATTTCAATAGAAAAATATGTTAAAAAAAAGGAAACAACACTAGCTGTGCTTGCTTTTTTTACCTTATCTACACTTTATACAACACATTTGTGCATGTTTAAGGCATGATTTCATGAAATATTTTGCATCTTGTGAATTCAGAGTGTGCCGTAAAAATTCACATAATTAAATTGCCCTACCGTCTCTTTTCTGTTTTTCTAGGCAATGTTAATAACCATTTTACCTTTGACCCAACGCATGGCTCCAATAACCCTAAATTTATTGTGAAAAATCCATTTAATTATGATGACGGCACTGATCTGCAACTCAAGTATAATCTGGTAGTGCACGTCATTGACGACAACCTCAAAAATGGAAAAGCCGCTAGAGTTATGACGGGGACCACGCTAATCGACATCGGCGTGGTCAGGACCAACCTGCCCGTCCCATCGCCTACCACTAATGAAGTAAGTACTCATTTTGTTACCAGTTACATGTGTGCAGCCATGTGTGCAGCCAGAAGTACTAAGTGCTGGACCCTGGCTATATCACTGTGTAAGCATGCAGGTGTGTGTGTGTGTGTGTGTGTGTCGGTCTGGATGTGTGCACACGTGTTTGTTTGTGCATCTGTCCATGTGTTTGTGCATGTGTGCGTGTGTGCCTGTGCATGTATTTGTGTGTGTGTGTGCGCGCACGCGCAAGTGTGTCGGTGTGGGTGTGTGCATGTTATGTTACGTTAGCTGGTTTTTATACGGCACGTCCGGACCACAGTCGCAGTATCGTTGCACCATGAACATAAGTGGGGTCTCCCTCTGCTCAATTTTCATGATGGAACACTCCCTTTGTCCCAGCATTTGGGTATATGTGTGCTTATGAACTTCACAAGGCCTGTGTGTCAAGCAACATGATCCGTCCAGATCTGATTTAATGGTGTTTTATATATTGGGGACATGTCCCTCCTTGTTTATTCGTCTTTGTTATGTGTTGTATTTTCCTTATATTAAATCTACAGCCTGGGACCCATCCATGTGTTATTGGGTGTCACCGTCTGTGAGTTACATCTTATCCAGTTGTGACAGTCTGGGGGAGGGTCATCGGTTATGTGTAAATATTGCGTTGCTGGTGTATTAGTAGAATTATTGACACTTTCAATGTGTGCAGCCATTTAATTTTGTATCAATAGCACAACCTTTCACATTGAAAAACAGCTGCCCTAAGCCCCCCACTGCCACTCTAATGGGCCTCATTAGCCCCCATTCAAGAGCTGACTCTGCAGAGGTACACTATGTGGTAGCAGGTACAGTGTGGCCTGTCAATGGCACAATATATCGCAACATTGAAAAACAACTGCCCCCGGCCCTTACTGCCTCTCTAATGGGGCTCACCGTTCTCCATGCAGAGGACTGACCCTGCAGGAGTACACTGTGTGTTAGCTGGCATAGTGTAGCTTATCAAAAGCACAGCATTGCCTGGCATTGAAAACAAATGAAAAACAATTGCCCCGTGCCCCCACTATCACTTCTTTGGGGCTCACTGCCCTCCATGCAATAGCCGACTCAGAAGGTGAAGAGTGTATGTGGTTCTGGTTCCTTAGTGATCCGTGCGCAGCGGCCTATGGGCGTAGTACACGCTAAATAAGCTCAACTAAACTAACTATGATGGCAGGCAGAGTATTGCATATCAAAAGCACATTTCATGACATTGAAATCAATCGAAAACAATTGTACTCTGCCCCCCCTGCCACTCTCCAAGGGCTGACTGTCCTTCATACAAGGGTTGACTCAATGGACGGAAGATTGTACGGTGACGGGCATAATATTACATATGAAAAAGACAACATTTCATAACATTGAAATCAATTGAAAGCAATTGCCGTAGGCCCCCACTACCACTTCCTAGGGGCTCACTGTCCTTCATACAATAGTTGACTTATTAGGGGAAGAGTGTATGGTGGCAGGCTTAGTATGGCATATCAAAAGCTCTCGTGTGTGTGTGTGTGTGTGTGTGTGTGTGTGTGTGTGTGTGTGTGTGTGTATCTTTGTCTCTGTGTCTGTGGGCCTATCTGTGCATGTCAGTATGGGTGTGTGCCTGGGTGCTCGCTAATCTCCCTGTGCCTTGTGTGTGTGTAGGTGTGCATATTTGTTTGTATGTGTAAGGGAGCTACACCAGACCATGCACGTATAAGCTGCAATACTCCTTTGCGGATTGAGGTGTGTGTATGTGCATGTGTGTGTTTATATGTGTCTGTATGTGTGTGCGTGTGTCTATGTGTGCCTGTGTGTTTGCGCAGATGTGTATATGTGTGTGTGTATGTGCATGGGTGTGTGCTTGCTTTCTGGATGTACTGTCTGTTTATGTATTGTTTATCTTATGTTTGTTAGTGATTTTCTGTGATGCGCCGTGAAGTCCATGGACAGATGATCTTGCGCGTAATACAGTTTTCTACTACTACTACAGGCCTCTGTGTGTGTGCGTTTAGAGAGGGCTTGCTTTTCAAGAGCGTTTTCTAGGCCATACTTTTTTCATCTGCGTAACTCCCGTTGAAGGCTTTACACAGACGAAAAACATAAAACCTACTAAGTACTTTAGTGGATGGGGCGTGGCTACGAGTGCACATGGTGTGCATGGACAGACACGGACGTGTGTGTGTGTATAGTTGTGCATCAGAAGGCTGTATGAGGCTCATCAACGAAGAAATAATGTTCGCATGAAATTTTACATCTGGTGTGAACGGAAGTTCCCCGGATGGAACATTTCATCCGTGCATAACTGTTTTTTAATTCGCCCCTTAGTCTTTATTGACAATTAGCAATGTACCGCTCCAACAGCCTGAATGGCTGACTAGTGGGTACTAATCTATGGTTGAAGCCTCTCTACCAAGTCACCTTTCAACTCCTTTCCACAAGTGCAGGCAGTCAGTCCTCTTAGTCTCGTGCTTGCCACGCCAGCGCGCCACCTGTGAGACACTCGTTCCCCAATTTGAACTTATCACACGTATTTTGGGAAATTAATTTACCAACCTTTTGTTTAATTTTTTTTCATAACCCTAGTAAGATTCGAACTCGAGTCAGCTGGCTGAGGGCAAGCACTTTGCCTGTGTGGTGTCATGAAAAGGGGACTGACTGAACAGCTATAACTTTCTGCACAGTAAAACACATTACATTTGTAAATAATAATAATCCTTTGTCTTCACCGCTCCCACTCTCTGGAATGCGCTCCCCCCACATCCATGCGCAGAAGCGTCTTATTGGCGCTTCCGCCACGCGCTCAAGACCCACCTATTCCAATAACCCTTCAGACCTATGCTGCACTGACACACGTGTGCTACGTCACACTGAACCTGTACTCCTCTGTAACCTCAGCGCCTTGATGCCTCCAGGTTAGTGCCCTGAGGCCCATGGGCGTGTGGCACGTTAATCTAGTCAATAAAGTAAAGTAAAGTTGGGCGCTCTACAAATACCAAAATAAATAAAATAAATAAATAAATAATTGATAATATGAATATCCTCCACACATGAAACTATTTTGCTTTCTTCCTGCGCCACTTCACACATATGATTGCTGCTTGAGCTGAGATACCTTCCAGGGGGTTACAGCTAAAGTAACGGGGGTCGCAAGCCCAGTCATAGAGGCTGCAGTCGCGAGCCCAAATCTGCTGAGACTGACATTTCCATGCCATGTGCTCTGCTGTGCACGGTATTGCACATCATATCTGTCGATGCTGTTTGCTCACAGGTCTCTGCAGCAGGGGCGTAACCAGCTTAGCTATATTAACATGTTCATTACGAAATCAAGTTGTTAATAGCATTAGACATCTGGCGGGAAGGTCTTTATTGTGGGTTAATGGCCCCCCGATACTTGGGGCCTTAGCCTTCTTCTCGGCACCCTAACTCAGCTCGGGCCTCTAACTCACAATAAGGACCTGTCCCGCAGGTCCTTATTGTGGGTTAATGGCCCTCCGATACTTAGGGCCTTAGACTTCTTGTCGGCACCCTAACTCAGCTCGGGCCTCTAACTCACAATAAGGACCTGTCCGCAGGTCCTTATTGTGGGTTAATGGTCCTCCGAGACTTAGAGCCCTAGCCTTCTTGTCGATACCCTAAATCAGCTCTGGCTGCTAACCCACAATAAAGACCTGTCCCACAGGTCACACACAATTAATTAACAAACCTAAACTATTGAAACATTTTAAGAATTTTTTACTTACTCTTTCTAACTCTAGTTTAATTTAATCAGAAGTAAGTATAATTTAATATCCTCAAGTGCAGTCTAATATAATTAGGGAATTAAACAAATTAAAAATGACTTTGACTGCGTAGGCATTCAGGTGGGAGCGCGGAACTGTTAAACTGTTATTGAACGTTGAACGCCTCCCTAAATCAAAAGTTGGGCTTTCAAGGGTAATCAAGCAGACAGCCTGCCTTCTTGTCAAGAATACAGGAGAACAAGGAGCGCAGGAATCAGGAGTCATGATTAAATTTGAGGCCTATCACTGCAAAAGCTAATTAATTTGCCTGCACTGCTTCAGCTCAGCAGGAGAATATTACTCTCTTGGGGGATGATTCTCATGAATGATCTGGCCATGAGAGAGACCAGTTAGATCTTCCGAGATGCCAGTGATTCTTGATCTTCTGTCAAACTTGATCTTCTGTCGGGACCAGAAAGATAGGAAGTGTGGCGCCATTCCAGGCAAATTAGGCAGCTGCATAGGGCGGAATAATGTAATTGTGTGTGCAATGGGCAGCTCGGGCCTGCAGAGGGCACATGTAGCCAGAGGTGGTGCCCAGACATCAGTTTGCCTAGGGTAGTTGAATCCAAACATTTTTGGCCGCGCTCCCCTGGGGGAAAGCAGAATCAGCCGGCACCCGTCCCCCCCTCTACAATGATAAAGCCATAAATCTGTCTGGGGGTGCGCCCTGCTGGGGATGGTCTCACGCCCACCCTGGGGGGCAAACCCGCCAATTTTAATACCACTGGCCTAGGGTGTCAGTCTTACTTCCGCTGGCACTAATAACTTTTGTTTCAAAAGTGGACCTCTGTTCCCGTACACGGGGAGTAACAGGAAGCAGCAACAGAATTAGGGAAAAGTAAATGTGTTGAACTAGGAAGTAATCTGCTGGTGGTAGATGAGGCTCAGGGGGTGAGGACCCATTGTCCCAGTGTAATCTATTTATTGCATTTTAAAGGAAATTTGCATTTTAAGACACGAAATTAGTACCTTGAAGAGCATATGTCATTGTTGCAAAATACATTCTGATTTGCAGATACTGCATTTTGTAAATTCAGCTTTGCACAGTTTGAAGACTGTTCGGAAACACCCCTTTCAGCCCTGAAGCTTTTCTTTCGACATGCCAGAGGCTTCTTAGACAGAGCTAAGGTAGAAACGCCTCGTCATCAAATATCACAAACACAGGGGGTGGTTCATGGTTTCCAAGAGATTGGGGTCCTAAGCTCAGTCTGCCAGTAATAAATGAATTGTTTAAAAACACTTTTATTGCTCCCATTTGCGTGCCACAAAGACTGCAGCAGTGCAGAGTGCAATTTATATTCTTTCCATTCGTGGCTGAAGCCAGGACACTCGGGACAAGCACATGTCCAAAAAGGAGAATGGGGACAGGTCACCCGGGAATCCAGGGACTCTGCATCGGAGTTGCACAGGCCGAACCAGGACACGCACATGTCCAAAAAATGACATTTGGGGGGACAGGGCCCTCTCAGGAAGTGACCTGTAGTCCTAGCAATGTGTGAACTGCATTTTATTTCCGTCATACGATGGCTTCTGCACTAGTCATAATTATAAATTTACTTTAAGCAAAACCACCCAGCCAGAGCCGATTTATACGCTTCAAAAACAAAAACTGTTTCCTGAAATTATTTGTTGAATCCTGATGCCACGTTATTTTTTTGTTTTAACAACAGCGGAAGGGGGTCTCGGTGGTGTACGAGACCGTGAACACATACAGCTCGGAAGCCTGGTACATCCCTCTCATCTTTACCTTCCTGGCTCTCTGTCTGGCGGCTCTGCTGGCCTGGAGCTGCCACCTCATCTGGAGGTACACCAACCTCAAGGAGTGCTGTAAGAGGAGCCCACGCAAAGCACCTCCAAGGAAACGGTGAGGCTTCACTTAGCAGTGTATAATACAGCGCCAACCTAAGCACAGGGAAGAGCGGGGTGCTTTAAAAGGCATTTAGGCCCTGATTAAGAGATTTTCGGTACTGTAAAAAAGTCGGTAAAACGGACAGTAATCCGTTTAACCAATGTTTTTACACTATCGCTATATTACGTGTGTAATATGCTGGTATAAGTATGGAAATGTCGGTAACACCGACACTTACATTACTGTGATATTACGAGATATTTAGCGACCGACATGTCGGTATTTACGTCGGTAATATAGAGAAAATAAACCACAGCTATGTAGTTGTCGTTAATTTGATAAAATCACCCCTGGTGCTCCCAAACATGAGGGGCAACACAGGGGTGAGTTAATTCTGCCCCAGGATGGCCTGGGCAAAATTGACTGTTTCACTCCTTCCGAATTAAAAGTGCCTTATTGGCAATTTTAATGGACTAGAGTGAAACAGTCAAAAATGCTGAGTGACAAACAGAATTTGTTGACATTTACTGACGTATTTTAGTTGAAAATGTCGGTATTTGTAAAATTGTCGGTATTACTGAAATTTTTATTGATACCGACATTTTCAATGTGTAATCCAGTGGTGTTGGTAAAAATGTCGGTAATTTTTACCGACATTTGTTTTATTTACCGACAAGCTTGTAATCCGAGCCTTATTGTAGCCAGAGACTCTGTAACAGTTTTAGGGCAGTGTGAATTTGGGGGTCCATTTGAAGCATTTCAAATATGAGGTTTCAAACATGGGTCAGATTGAATTGTGCTGTCCGGTTGGAGCATTTTTAAATTTTTTATTTTTTAATTACGTGCCAGCAAGCCCGCGGGCGTTAGAGCGGACAAAGAACGGGGCATAATAAACACAAGTGATAAAATACTGGTGAACTAAAAGAGAAAGGGTCGTGGGCCAGCCAGATCAGTTGAATAAATCAGTTTTGAATGCTGTCTTGAAGTGGCCAGGGACCCTTATTCCTCTCAGGTCATGGGGGGGGCGTGCGTACCACAGGGCTGGTGCCCTGTGATCGAAGGCAAGTTTGCTTGCGCGCTCCACTCCTGCTGGGTTGCACAAGCAGGACGGTGTTATTTGAGTGTAGGGTTCTGCGCGCCAGTAACCAGTAACCAGTAACTCTTTTATAAAAATATAAATCCGTTCCTAATAGCATTTCTTCCAAATTAAAGGTTCAATTATGTTCACATTTGTTCAGCCACCTTAGTCTTAGCATTGATAATCTCGGGCAAGAAAGCAAAAAGTGTGGAAGGTCATCCACTATCTCATGAAAACCTTACAAAAGCTTTGGTCCTTTGGCCAATTCATCCTAGCTTTTAAAAACCATTGTGAAGGCAAAACTCCTGACCTCAGTTTTACTATTAGTCTTAGGAGAGCAAGGTTGGTGACATTTAGATATAAAGGTGCGACCTTCTTGTGAGTTTTGATTTTTTGGTACCACACCAAAGATGATAATTCTTTACAGTCGGCTAAAGATTTAGAGAATGCTTTAATTTCCACCATCTTCTTCAATTTCCACCATTTTATCTAAATCTGGTTTCCAGATAGGTAGAAGGTGGACCATTAACCCCTTAAATGCGGAGGACGTGTCTCACACGTCCTCAGCCTCATTGCTGTTTGGGGGCCCACAGTGTGGGCCCCCAAACAGCAATGAGGCCACAGGGGCCCGATTTGGAAGGGGAACAAGTTTTCCCC
>JAUBNS010486350.1:0-11043 GCA_032353815.1 Desmognathus cheaha
CAAATGGATTGTGTAAACAATCAGTCATACCACAAAATGGATGCAGCCAGGGAAGGAAATCAAGCACTGAAAACCTGAATTATTAAACAGCTTTAAAACAAAAAACAAGGAGAATTGCATTCAGGCGACTAAGAACACTTCAAAGACAAAATAAAAGTGGTGAACTGAGCTGTCGCTTTAATCTTTTCAGACTCACTATGCCAGTCATTTATGTTAGTGTAATTAATGATCCATAAATGGCACGCCTGGATGGGGAAGTGCTATTATCAGCACTCACACAGGTGCGCACATACTGTACAAATGTGTATACAATACTCTGACACCCACACATTGCAGCGTACGTACTCTTTCACAAGTAGGCCACTCTGCACCTCTTCAAATCTTCATTTGACACTAGACCAGACATACAACTTAATTTAAAAGTCCGCAATAAGACATATATCCTCTTCACCCCATAACACCCAACATTTACCTGTCTACTGTGCCAGCAGGAAGCATGGTCGCTCCACTGTAAGGGTCAGGCATGCAGATGAGGTTTGGGGACCTAAAAGGGCTAGAAAGGATGATGGCTTTAGCATTATGTATACAAATTGTGTGAAATTATTTGATAGATTATATGCAGGTCCCTAGAAATTTGCTTTATCAAAAGGGGAAAAGTATAACATTTGTAATGATCACTAACGTAGAGTAGAACATGAAAAGTAAGACAGTGGGCATCCATCCACAATTGCTCCATTTTCCAGAACCACAGGAATTCAGCTACAGCTGTTTGATTATCAAGATCTGCCTTTGTTCACCAAAGCGTAGGTGAAGACAATCTTCGCATACCCCCCAAATATTACCAGTTTTTCTTATATGTTTTAAGCTTTTTTTGCAATATAACTATTGAAGTTTTAAAACTGACCCATCTTTCAAAGGCCAACCTCATAGCAGCAGGCAGTGATGCACAGGTGTAAGATGCGGGTGGGGTGTTGGAGCCTGTTGAAATAAATATCTCAAGGTTGGCAGTGGGCAGCCTTGTACCAATGGTCCAATATTGCACATTTTGTAGATTTGTCTTCTTGACAGTCTTGTTGATGTTCTCACATGCAATTTCAATTTCAAAACATTATATTATATAAAATTACTTGTTGTTGTCTTCCAGTATTCTTCCTGGAGCCATCTACAGTCATTTGGCAAGTTGAGTTGACCTTGTTAAAAAAAAAGTAGAAGTTTGGGCCCAAACAAATGAAGGCTAAAAATACTTATTGCTCAAATTCACAATTGAGACATCAATGAATTAGGGACAGGCTGGCACCTGAATTCCTCCAAAACTGTCTGCACAGCACATTAGTACACTAATATACAAGCATGCTGTAGAGAACTCTGAATGCATTTTATTTTTAATAAATGTGATAATGATATGAAAGGCTAGTAGAGATGGGTGGAATTTTCACCTTAGCACATAGTTTATTAAAATAAAGTTGAAAGTTGCAAACACAAGCAATATAGTAAGTTCATTAAAAAGACAAAAAGACAAAAAGCACAAATTACAATTTTTAGTCGTGAACAAGCTTAGATGAAATTTTTTTTTACAATATCTTTATAAACAATTACATTTCGTACTCCGAAAAGGTATAGAGGGGAAGCAAAGTCTTTTTAAATTTTGATGTAAAGTTTCTACTTTCAAAAATAATTTTCTCGTTATTGTAACAATCTAATAGCTTTGAATGTCAAGTCGAAACATTGAAGGCCGTCGAGGTTCGCCATTCCCTGGCTATAAATAGCCTGTGATAGCTATAATTAAAAATGAACTAACAGCCACAGGCCTATTATTAGTATGGCCGAGTATAATAGAGCTAGCCATTGGGGACAATGAAGTTCCACAGAGAGAATTTATAATGTCGAAGATATCAGACCAACAAGGGGCAACAAAACATGTGCGACATTCCACAATCCTGTCCAGGGATTCTGGGGCAATTGGCAAATTGGCAACAGATAATGTGCTGATGTCCAGCAATCTTTTAGGGGTCTTGTATTGACTAGAAAGCACTTTATGGTGAATAAGCCGCAATTTTGCCGGGAGTAAAGAGGCGTGAGAAAGTGAGAGAGAGTCCAAGATATCTTTTTTAGCTACAGTCACCCCTAGCTCGTCAGTCCACCCATCGGATATTCTAATGGGTAGTGGGTTCCCAGAATACTCATCATAAACCACGTGATCACGCTGGTTCCAGTCGGAGAGCGAAGATTTTTCAGAGCCCCCTCTTCTGGGGTCTGAAGCTGGTGCACGACGTTGGCGTCAGTTGTCGGCAGCGTGCAGTTGACCTCGGCCGCCAGCAGATGACATCCTCAGCTCTGCTGTGCATATATGCACCTGCCAGATCCCCTTACCTCAGTTCCTTTTTTTCTGCGTTTCAAAGGCTAGAGAGCAAGGAATGTCCCTCATTTCCCATGTGAGAACTATTTTTTACCTTTTGGGCCTATTTTCTGTCAGAAAACGTCAAGGCATCGGCTCTGGGCGTCAATATCCTGACCGGCATTCGAGTGCTTGGAGTCGATATTTTAAGGGGCTCGTCCTTCGCTGAAGTGACTGAAGTGCACTAGACAGTGAGTCCTCAGTCCTTCGGGATCCGGGCATCGATCTTTCGGGATCTGGGCGTCGATCCTTTGGGATCCGGGTGTCACTTGCGATGCCGGCCTTGAACCGCACGTTGTGTAGGGCTCACTGCCCTGGTGCTGAGCAGCACCGACACCATCTTGGCCTCTTCCTCGAAGCCATATTGGGACCATGTCACTGTAAACAGACCTGCTATGAGCGCTCTGCTGACTAACTGCAAATATGCGCGCGCCAGCACTAACTTGCTGCCACTACCACAGTAACCCGGGACGCTCATGCAGGAACTCAGTGACAATGGCATCCACTGACCGGCTGGGATCGCAACATTTGATATGCACATTTTTATTATCTCCTTCCAAGAGGCACGCGGGAGACAACTACCTAGCGTGCGGCCAATCGGGGCAAGGGGTGGTTCAGCACCATCCCTCCCATGCCTTCTGCTAGTATTTTTCCTCAGGGCAGCTGGAACTTTCCATGTTGAATGGGTCCCGTGACACACATGTTGCCACCTTAGTCCCCAAAAATCTATAACTAGGCCTCCCTGAAAGTGAAGGGGGCTCGCTCTCCTCTCTCCCGACAAGACGTCCTGCCAGACCGGTGATTCCCAGGCAGCTCCTAGTCCTGGCCGACATCCACACAGAGACAAATTGGGCTGACCCAAGGGCAGATTGGAAACTCACCCCTGACACGCCTGTCCGCGGTGATACGCTATTGCCCCGACCAGCACTCCGAAGGCTGTGCTGGGTCGTTCCAGGGTCTCCGCACGGACGAGTGTGAGAGATCCACCCCATTCCAGTGGGTCCCTGCTGCCCGACCTGACAAGTCCTCCCAGAGGCCAGGTTGCCTCCGACAATGAAGGCAGCCCGTGACTACCACGGGCTGTCAACCCAGACGAGAGGCACAGCTCTTTGAGGTCCTCGTTGGAGTTGTCGGTATGGCAGCTTCGCTCGATCTCTTTCCTCAGTTCCCTCTCCTTCTCGAGCGAGGTCTGGGGCATCTCCTCTTCTGCTGTCGACTCAATCTCATTTTCCCACCGGGGCCTTTGGACGCCAGTGTGGAAACTAATTGAGTTCGAGCCCTTTTCTTGAGTTAATTTTCCTCAGAAGGCCTTCTTTTAGTTGGTTTGTCTGCCTCTCCTTCGGTACCCATGGTGGGACTGGTTGCCCCCGGGCATTGGTTCTCGACCTTGACATCTCTCCTCCCTCGGTGCTGGTGACTTAGGTTTTGCATCTGCTCGGGGGCCTTGCCCTTGGTTCCAGGAGCGGGGGTAGGCCAATACCTGGGTGCTGCCCGCTGGTGTCCGGGGTGCTCTCCAGGTATTTTCAGGGGTAATCCTGCAGACTTATTCTCAGTGTTGCTCCTGCGAGGCTGAGAGGGAGACCCCTTAGGGTCTCAATCCTTCAGCACTTTGCGCCCTGTGGTGCCGGGTTCTGCTGGGGTGATTGTATGCCTCCCCACATGTGGGTGACTGCACCAGTTGGGGGAGGGAGGTGAAGGCTTGCTACCCATATTCTTGTGGGTCAAGGCCTATGGTTGTTCTACCCTGTAAGTGTCTGATATTCACGGATTATAGAACCTAACATAGTTAGGATGGGTAAGTACTGGAATGGGATTCCGGTTGGGAATACCCAATTTTGGATACTATTTCACATGGATATTGGATTTAATATCTTTCAGTTCCGTTCATAAACTTCTCTTCAGAGTTCTTCTCTATATTGGAGTTGAAAGATTCATCAGAATCTTTGATTAACCTTAACCTCTCCAGTTGGTGAGTTTTAGGGTTTTCTTCCCTTGGTGCTGGGAAGGAAAGAGAGTCTTGTCTTCCAAAGTGGTGTTCTTTCCTTATTAATTTGTTGTTTTTCCCTCCTTGTGGAGGATTATCGATAACATTTCTGAAGCTCTCCTTTTCTCTTCAGAACATGTGATCGGACATATCGAATGAATGGCAAGTAGCCCAGTTAACAGACTGATCAGATTGGTACTGTATATCTGTTGTAGTTGACATGTAGGACGAATGAATCAGAGAATTTCTTATTTCATTTTCCTATTCGGCGAGTATCTTTTATTTGAGAATTCTTATTCTCAGTTCTGATTATTGTCATTCTTGAATGATTTGTGGGGTTTTCACACTCCTTCGTTTCTTGAATTATTCTAAGAAACTTCTGAATTAGTCTATTTCTCAGTACATTATGTACTTAGACACGTAAAATTTTAAAGGCACCTTGTGCTTTACTAGGAATCTTCTTGTTGTCTCAGAAAATGACAATTCTTTCACCACAGCTTCGGACACTGTTTTGGTTGTGGTTCATGATGAGGATTCTGGAAACCCACTATTCATTAGAAGAACTAGTTACGTACCTTTGGGTAATGTTGGTTCTGATGGATAGAAGGGAGTTTCCAGAATCCTCATCATCCCCTCCTAACCTCCCCTTCCAAATTGTCACTTTTCTAAATGTATGGGATTGTATATACCTTCGATTAGGGGATATACATCATATTATTTAACAATTCCATAGCAAGGTTAGTTTCTTGCCTGCCTCTGGCGCGGTAAGGAACTAAGGTACAATGGGTCGAGCCAGTGCATATAGGCACAGCAGAGCTGAGGATGCCATCTGCTGGCGATCGAGGTCGACTGCAGCTTCCGACAACCGATGATGAAATCGTGCACCAGCTTCCGACCCCGTAATAGGGGGTTCAGAAAAAAATCTTCACTCTCCGACCGGAACCAGCATGATCACGTGGTTCATGATGAGGATTCTGGAAACCTCCTACTATCCATCAAAACCAACGTTACCCAAAGATGTGTAACTAGTTCTTCTCTCTCACAACACACTCTGAAAGCAGAAGTCTGCTCCTCTCTCTGATGACCATAAGAAAATGAGAGTCAGACCAGTTTTAAGCAATTAGCTAAGGCAGAATTTCTGCAGGTGGGTAAAGCCCATTTTAAATGGCTTTCCTCCATGTGTTCTGGGACAATGGTGGGACGGAAATTAGTCACCTGTCTGGCCTGGGCCACAGTCTCTCTCTATAGTTCGTCTGAAGGGGTGGAATCAAAGGCGAGTTTTCTGATTGTAGAGAGTTTGTTTTTAACCTGGGAGGAATCTCTCTGGTTTTACTTTATTTATTATGCTTTGTACTGTGTTTTTTTGTGGAGCGCCCTGAAGCCGATGCCATAGAGGCACCAAATAAAAATATTTCATTCATTCATTCATACACTATGATCATTGTAGGTAACAGAGGGCCTGATCCTCTCTCTGAGCAATGCACATAAAGGATAACTAGATCCTTTTTCTGATCACTATAAGCAACAGAGAATAATAATCATATTTTGATCAATCCGGCATATAGCGCTAGAAGCTTTTCCAATCACTTATTAGTAATGGCAAACTGGATCCCTTCTATGATCATTCTAAGAATCAGATACTGACTCTGATGATTGTATGGAGAAGAAACGTGAGCTAGAGCCTTTTACGAAGTCAAAGTCAAGGAAGAAGAATTGGATCTTCCCGCTGGTCACGGAGAATAGGGGAACAGGTGCAGGAGAGCAAGTAAAGGTAAACCAGAACCTAATAGTGGATAGTGGGTTCCCAGAATTCTCATCATGAACCACATGACATGCTGGTTCCAGTCAGAGAGAAGAATTTTCTGAGCCCCCTCTATTGGGATCAGAGGCTAGTGTATGTGACGTCGGCGTCGGTGTTGGCAGGTGGCAATCGACCTCGGGCGCCGGCTGATGGTGTTAGCTGCGCTGCAGTATATATGCACCAGCATGACCCCCTGACGTTAGTTCCTCGTTTTCTGTGTTCCAGATGCTAGAGAGAGAGGTTCACCTGCTCGATTTCTCCTCAGAGAAATTCTCCTTTGTGTTTATGGGCCTTTTGTTCCTCAGGAAAATGTCTTCACCAGCCCACGGCTTCAATCAGTGACGCAAGTGCCACAAGACAATGTTGGTCACTGATGAACTTCTTAGATGTCTGTGATGCTTGGATGTCAACCACAATGTCGACAACTGCAGGTGTTGTCGGGCCATGAAGCCAAAAGCACTGTGAAACCGGTGCAACAAGCTTGCTGCTGGACTGTCAGAGGTAAGCAGGAGGTGCAAGTCCCCATTCTCCTTGGGGACGTGTGGCGTCGCATCCTCGATCTATGCCTTTGAGCAGCACTGTACAGACTTACAAGTTAGAGTTTGAGCCGGTTCACCGGCACAGCACAGAAGCGTCGCCGGTTCATTCACCTCGGAAATCTCCTCCAAGGTCTCTGGTGAAGTCCCAGCAGCATCGTGACCGGGCACCAGTCGATCACAAAGGTTTGACCTCAGCCCTTTCCAGCAAGAGGGCCCATAAGTCTAGTCACTCGGGGTCCTCCAAGTCCTCATCCTCTCCCAATGGAATCGGTCTCAGAGAGGGAACAACCTTGCTCGAGATCCTGCCCCCTGGGATCGGATTTTTGACCTCCTGAGACCATCCCTCTGCCGCACCCCCTGCGACGACCCATGAAGAATTCAGGGCTCAGCCGCAGGCTTTTTTAGATCACCTGCCATCCTCATTAGTGCCGCTGGTTGGGCTGGCGGCTCTGGCCCCAGGACTTGCAACCATGGCGTCAGTTCCCCTTTCCTCCATGTCAACTGCCCATGGGGCATCGGGTCTGTCGGAGGACACTTGCCATGGGGCCCCAGGCATGACAGTGGCTGATACAGCAGTGGTGCCAGCCAGGTTGAGCTTGACCAGGGTGTCTTCTACTGTGTCTTTGGGAGTCACCGTTGTGGACCAGTTCCAGAGGTCTACTGCTGCAAGGCCAGGGAAGAGATCCTTTCTGTGTCTCCAGTCCTATTGGTCCTTGCGCCCTTCAGGGCCGAGGTCTAGGAAGGCTCTGCCATATTCCACGTCTTGTCCCATTTATGAGGAAGAAGGCAGGGAGGGTCTAATGTGGTTCCTCCCCCAGAGGACCCGTTCAGAACTTGATGATAGGTTGGCCAATGCCAGTGGCTTGGACACGTCTCGAGACAGTGACCTTGCCTGTCAGTCTGCTGGTTTATACCCCGAAAAGGACACTGGGCACTGGCATGTTTTGAGACAGGTCTCTGAGACTCTGGGGATTGCACTCCCAGCCCCAGAGAGGACTTCACAAATCCTCACTGAATTCTTAGATGAGCCTGAGGCTAATGTGGCAGGCTTGCCTTTTAGCTCAGCCATCTTCAAGCCCATTCTTTGGCTTTGGGAACATCCCAGCAGTATTTCTGTGGTAGATCCCAAGATTTCCCGGAAATACAATGACCCTGCTAGGGGCCCGGCATTCATGCATGCCCATCCATCGCTGGACTGCCTTGCGGTTCAGGCTGCGACTGTACAGTCGAATGTGACTACTTTCTATGTTCAGCCACCAGACAGGGACTCCAAGTGCCTCAAAGCATACACAAAGAAATGTTATGCTCTCTGTAGTTTGGGGTTAAGGTCCTTGAATGTGAGCTGCACCTTTACGCGCTACATGCATGCCCTTTTCAATGACTTGTGGAATTCCTCCCTGAACACTTGAGGGGTGGTAGTTCCCATCTTATTCAAGAGGGCTTGGAGGCGACTCAGCAAACCTTGGTCTGTGGCCTGGATGTGGCTGACCCTGTTGGGCACACCATGACACCGCTGTATCCATACAGCGTCATGCATGGATACGTACGTCCAGATTCTCCTCACACATACAGTCCAAACATTTGGATATGCCATTTGACGGCAAGCATCTTTTTGGTACTAAGGCAAACAAGGCTCTGGAATGCTTCAGTACCACCCATACTGCAGCACTGAAGCTTGGACAGCCTGAACCTGCTGCTAAGACATTTTCTTTCTAGAATAAAAGGCATTGTCATCAGAAATCTCAGGTTCAAACAAAGAAACGACAGCAGTTCCAGAAGCAGCTTCCCCTGACGTCCAGAGGCCATGGCAAAGGTCGCGTTAAGGGTCACCCTGCTGGCTCGAAGGAGGTTAGCCCTGCCCCTCAGCAGCAGCCCTGAGCTTCCCTCTGCCTTACATCCCACCCCAGTGGGGGGGTTGTCTATCAGGTTTGTGAACAGAGGGGAGGAGATTACTTCAGACCTCACCCTTTCCCCATCCCCTCAAAGCCGCAAAGAGACCACATATCTGTCCTGAAGCAGGAGGTGCTCCACATGCTTCAGAAAAGAGTGGTTCAATGGGTGCCCACCACCCAGAGGCCACAAGGTAGTACTCCTGTTAATTCTTGGTTCTCAAGTGGGATGAAGGCCTCTGTCTCATCTTGGACCTGAGGAGACTGAAGAAGCTCATGCAAAAGTTCAAGATGGCACTGACCCAGGGAGATTGCGTGGTGTCACTGGCCTTGAAGGATGTGTACTTCCACAGCCCCATCCAGAAGGTTCACTCGAAGTTTCTTCACTTCATGGCAGCGGGGAAACACAACTAGTTCTGTGCCATGCCCTTCGGCCTCACCTTAGCCCCTCGTGTTTTCACGAAGGTGCTGGCAGTGGTGGCAGGTCATCTCTGAAAGGAGGTTATCCATGTGGTTCCCTAACTCGACGACTGGCTCATCAAGTCGTCATCAGAGGATCGACTCAGACAGCATCTGTCTCGAGTGTGCACTCTGCTCTTTTCTCTAGGCTTTTCCCTAAACTTGGAGAAATTACACCTTGTGCCAACACAATGGATCCGGTACATAGGCGCGATTCTACACCCCTCAGCAAATGGCATTTCTGCATTCAGAGAGGATTCAGTCCCTTTTCCCATCGCCCACCGCTGCCTCGCCAACACGGCCCCACCCTACCTCTCCCACTGCCTTACCAAATCCTCTTCCACCCGCATCCTGCGCTCCAACTCCAACCACTCTCTTCAAGTACCCAGATTCCAACTCAAGAAGGCAGGAGGAGCCAGCTTTACAGTAACCACTCCTACACTTTGGAACCTGCTCCCCGCCACACTGAGATCTGAGCCATCCTACTGGCACTTCAGATCCCTCCTGAAAACGTGGTTATTCAACCGACCCTAGCTGCCGCCAGCCACCTGACTCTGAATTCCTGACTGTGGACTCACAGCACCAAACTTTCTGCTACACTTCCTGTAATGTAACCTCAGCGCCTTGTTGCCCAAGGGTTTTGGCGCTTTACAAATGTAATAAATAAATAAAATAAATCATCCCCCCAGCACAGTCACGGTTAGTGCCGACTGGACACCCCTTCCACACCCACCATTGCCTAAAAGGTATGCAGGAGATCCGAACAAGTGTGCCGCCTTCATAACATAATGAATGTTGCATTTCAGAAACTGCCCGAATCACTTCATGGCTGCTAAAAATAGAATCACCTTTTTATTGATGTATTTGGAGGGAGACGCCATGAAATGATGAAATGGGCCACTCTTTTAATCAACATGGATGATCCTTTCTTATTAGACTACAAAGGGTTCTTAAAAGCATTTAAGGCAGTCTTTGACAAGAAAACCAAGATCCAAAATATCAGGACTGAATTCCTTAATCTCAAACAGGGTAACAAAGACCTGATAGCATATGTAACTCATTTGCAGACATACGCCCTTAAACCCAGATGGCCTAACTATGCCCTAATCGCTAAAGGATGCCTTAACCCAAATACATCCTCTCCCTTTAGGGTTCCAGGAGTATGACACTGACTCTCCAGCTAGATCAAAGGAAGGAGAAAGTCAAAGTGAACGCCGAAGGCCGGCTACATATTTCTGTTCCTGGAACAAATCAGGAACCCCTGTTGCTATTCCTTTTTCTACCACTCCAGACGATGGTGGGGTAGAACCCATTGTTCCGGGAGGTATTCAGACCCCATCTCAGCAGAGGAAAGGGAAAGGAGGAGAAAGATGTCCCTATGATATTAGTGTGGGGGTTCAGGTCACGTAGTCCTATGAAGTCGTGAAATGAATCCGCATGTTAAAGGGGAAGGTGTTAGCGAGCAGTGGAGTAGATAAGCCTTCCATAGTGCCAGCTTATTATCAAAAGTCTCATTTATTCCTGACAGGGATCCTGGAGCATGGACCTGAGTCTTTGATTTATAGCGGGGCTATTAAAAATTATGTCAATCAAGAACTAGTGTTTCAGTATTATTCAGACAAGACACAAGAAACCACACCACATTTAGTATACACCTTAGATGGGAAACCTCTGCTTTCTGGCCCTGTGAAACAATCAAGATGTTTAAGTATGGAGAACAACAGGATGTTGTGGTAGCTGGAGTAATACAATCACCCTTCTTTTCATTGGTCTTCGGAATGGATTGGCTAGTAGAAAAAAATCCAAACATAGATTGGAGGGAAGGAACTCTGAGCCTAGGAAATTAAATCATTCAGGAAAGATGGGGTATCCCTAAAAAAAATAAGAGCGCAGACCCTGAAAATCCTTGTGATCATTCCAAGCCCCTTCCAGAGAGAAAGAACAGAGAGGAGGGGTCCATTGTCACTGGTCTGTTA
>JAUBNS010497423.1:0-10995 GCA_032353815.1 Desmognathus cheaha
TGGTGCTCCTCTTTCCTCATCTCCTTCTTTTGGACAACAAAATGACAATAGCACCAACGATAATGCTGGTCTCACAAACCCTTTTATGGGGAGTGACGAAGAATCTAATGCGCGGGATGGAGAATCTCTGTCTTCTTCTCATGAATGAAAACCACTGTAGTAAAACTTACCTCGTATCAGACTACTCTCTTTGCTGACAAGTACTAGTTGGTCCATACTATCAGACATCCAGCCGACAACACACTGCTTTTTTATAAAAATATACAATGCTTTATTTAAATCAATTCAGTTAAAATTGTTTTAGTTAAAGATAGATACATCACTATGAGTGTATTACGTAACCTCCTCAACACTTTAAGCCAACAAACATTTTTCCCAGCATAGGTCAAGTTTCAGTCAAGGCAGAGTTTCTACAGGAAGGAATTAGGGGTCTACTCACTTAAAGTTGTTCCTTAAAAGAATTGCAGGTCACAAATCGATGCCATTCACGGCTTTGTGCGCATGGGAAAAGCCTGGCGCCATGCTGGGAAACGCCGTCCTGGAGGACTGGTGTTTCACAGAGAAAAGACATATGTTCATACAGATTACAATACATGAAGAAAGGAAAAAAAAAAGAGATTTAACATTTGAGGCTACAAAAAATTATGCCATTTTTGCACCGCTTTTTGACGTTTTTCGGCTTTTTTTCAGATGATTATCGTCTGATTCCGGCCATTTTTGCCAACTCCAAGGCAGAAGCTGCCCTGGGCGGTCGCTTTTTTTGCCTAGTGGACGCACCTGCTGCAGAGAACTATCATAATCGGCAACGATAGTTGATAATTATCTTTCCGAGGAATACCATTTAATTGCCTAATAAAAGTCTATCATTGTAGCTCTTAGGGCAAATCATGCATCATTCACTATATAATACTACAATTATAAAGTACTAACATCAGATGAGTTTATGGTGTTGATTGTGCTAGTACTGTATGAATAGTAGGAATGCCATGGAACTAAATTTGTAGGGGTGGACTTGCTCTAAAAATAAGCCTTGGAAAAAAATCAACAAGCCCACGGGCTGTGAATTTTTATCGAGTCTGCTGCACAGAGTGGCATCCGACAGTCTCACACCTACTCCTTTTGGACTGGCAGCAACTACTGAACTATAAACATGTGGAGGGCAAGGGTACAAGGAATTCTCTGTATAGGACTTAGACAGGCCCACTGAGGACGCGTACAGGCCCAATATGGACATGGGGGACATGCCCCTTGGGAATTTTCCTGAGTTCCCTATAGGCTTCTCTACCTATAGGCATTTGCTGACACCATGTTCTGTGATGTCACTTTGGGTGATATTGCGGTAAAAGACTATTTGGCGCCTTATGACTTTTGCGGAGTGGGAAAAAAAAGCGTAGTTTACTCATTTTTTCCCATAGTGTTCAATGGGAAAAAATGAGTAAACTCTGAATTTTCTTGCACTCCGCAAAAAGGTCATAATGAGGCTGTGTGCTTTTGCTTTCAGCCTCCCTCGAGGCAAAAGTTGTGCAAGTGATCTTTGCAGTTTCTCTAAATATTGCAACTGATATTGTCAGCACTGCCTGAAGACCCCTAATTTTACTTGTGATTACAAAGAGTCACCAACATTAAGGTGCTGACTATGAGTCTTGCAGCGATACCGAGCGGAACCTCGCAAAAAAGTCTGCGCATTAAACCAGTCCGCATAAAATACACATAAGTCTGTTTTTTTATGCAGAGTTTAGAACTCTGCATAAAAAAATGGACTTAGGTGTATTTTTGCAGACTTTATTTTTTTGTGCAGATTTTTTTGTATTTTTGTGTGGATTGTTTTGAGGAGTTCCACATGGAAAGTCTGCAAGACCCATATTCAGCACCTAAGTCCATCATAACTTTGGCATGTGGTCTGTAGTAAAATGAAGTGCCAGACAGAGACATTTCTGTATGAAGTTTGTGACATCTCCACTATGTTTAAAAATGATTAAAAATGAAGAAATTGTCAATTACAAAACATACCTGAAACTTGCAATCTAGCAGGAATAACCCCAGACAGTTCTCCCTGCAAGTATGTGCTGCATTTAATTTAGGACATAGAATGTGCACACTTCTTGTGCTACATCAGTGAGACAACTGCCTTTTAAGCATCATTTTACACTATCAGGCTGAGATCACATACACCTCGTTTAAAAAAGCTGTCTAAACTGCTGTCAAGAGTTGTCAGAACTAGTCTAGATTTTGTTCAGCCTGCAATTTGTCAGGGCAAGTTTTAAGAAAAATGAAAAATCAATAAGTACAGCTTGCTTATTTATTTATTTATTTATTTATTTATTTATTTATTTATTTAACTATTTAGTTGCTTGTAATGTGCCCAACCCCTGAGGAATCTGTGTGCTGAGAATTAAGATTTATATCATACATTTTCAATACAGGAAGGATCCAAGATGGTACAAGATGCAGTTGCAATGCAAGTAAGAAGTTCTTGTGAAGCAGACATGGTCGTAGTCAGTTGAAAAGCAGCTTTGAGGGGTTTTCAGAATCGCGAGTGCAAGGGTTCTGCTTTGAGGGTTGCGGGTAGGGTATTCGAAATCCGGACGACTGTTATGTACATCTTTTGTGTGTTCTTGTGTATCTCTCAGGTGTCAGAGAGTGTGCCCCCTCTGGGACGCCCTGCGCCGAGCATAGGACCTATCAGCAGGGCGGGAACACATGTCCCATAAGCACCGCTTTTTTTAACTACATAGCAGGCACGTTAGCGCCTGGCGCGTCTGAGCCGGTTTGCGCCGGTTCGCGTCTGGGCGTGACGGCGTGTGGCCTGTTGTATTTATCCTGCCTAAAATAGGTTGCCCGCCTAAGGTAACTATTTTACTTTTGTAAAGTTTTGACAATTTTATTCCGCCCTAAGTTACACAGCAGCCATTATGTCTTGGTTGAATCATACGAGTAGTTGGGATGAATGCTTGAGCATATGGGATGAAATTTCATTTCCTGCTAATGAGTATCGTTCTATACCCTCTTTGGCGAATGCTGAATTCTCTATGCTGTCTGGTACAAAAAGTTCTGCGATTATTAGCCCCCCAGTGGGAGGTGAGGGAAATCTTATGGTCTTTAATTTTGTGGACTCAAATTTCGATGTACCTCAGCTATTTGTTGAGTCACCTTATGAATATGACACTATCCAGGCTTCCCACATTGACACTCTGAGTTCCCAGTTACAAGATACTGCTACCACCCTTGCGGTAACTCCCTCGACTAATGCTGAGTGTTCTATTCAGTCAGGCATAAATACCTTTATTGTGGGAGTTGGCGCCAATTATATGGTTCCCTCCTTTGTGGACTCACATTCTGATGCTTCCCACTCCTCCGCGGAATCATCTCTTAAACAGGATCATACTCTGGTTTTTCCTACAGAAAAAGGGGTTCCCCAGTTAAAAAAATTCTCAGTCTCGAGCCTCACTGGCATACTAAATAACAATCAGCAGCCCGTGGGAGTACCTGGTAGTAACTCTGGGCTGTCAATGAAATGTGCTCTGCTGAACACTTCTTCCTTAGTCAAGCATAATTTAGAGGTAGCTGACTATATTACTGATTCCAAGATTGCCAGTCTTTTTCTCACTGAGACTTGGCTTCACAGTGCTGCTGGACCGGCCGTATCTTTGGCAGTCCCCGACGGTTATGCCATTCATCCTTCTGACCGTACTTCCTTGTTTGGAGGAGGGGTAGCAGCTATTGTCAGAAACAATTTCAAAACTCCCTTAGTTTGTACTAACACTATAACTGGTTGTGACATATAGCATATAAAAATCTTGATGTCTCTAAAATCAACTTTCACTTTTACTTCTTTGTATAGACCACCAAATGACATGCCTGATTTTGTTACTCAATTCATTGAATCTATTGATCCCTTACTGAAAAGTCAATCTGACTAATATTCTTCATGGAGATTTCAATTGAGGTTTTAAAGATCCTAACGATAAAATGGCAGCTCACTGTATAAATATGTTAAATGACTATAACTTCTTGCAGTTAGTAACCACTCCTACATATAGACTTGGACGTACACTTGACTGGGTACTATCCAATCATTATTTCATTGAGAATATTATAACTTTCCCTTGCTTATGGTCTGATCATCAATTTGTGCTCTTTTACATTCTAGAACCCAGCACGTGTTTGCCGGCCAAGCCTCAGACCGTACTATTGAATGTCGTAATATGCGGAAATTACATCTGACACTATGAAACCTCTATTGCAGGCTCTCGATGATTTCCGCTTTAATGGTCACTTGACACCCTGGTTGAAGTTTATAATAATACATTAACTTCTGCCCTTGACTTTATTGCGCCAATCGGAAATAAAACTGTTCATAACAATAAAACTACCTCTTCAACCTGTCAATCAATCTGTAATCTTCATAAAGAAAACCGCAAAGCAGAACGCATATGGTTTAAATCTAATCTGACGGAGGACAAGGAAGCGTGGCTATCAATCATGGGTAAATATCGATCAGCCATCCAGGCCTCAAAAAAGTCTGAATTTTCTCAGCGCATTGTGTCAGCTAACAATTCCTCTGCAGATTTATTTAAAATTCTACGCTCTTTGGAAAAAGACCCAGAGAAAAAGGATGGTCCTGCTGCTACGACTGAATGGTGCACGTCAATAAGCTCTGCGCTCAATGATAAACTAAAGCTAATTAAACAAAACATTCTTAATAAACAGGCAGCTCAAACTCCCCTGGAACAGACTAGCAATAGACTTCCGAGTACTGCAGAGATCTCATCGTCGGCCCAAGTGGCACCTTTTTCCTTGTCCATGGTCTCTGAGGAAACTGTTGTAAAAATCATTTATGAACTCAAAGCAACAAATTGCCCCTTTGATATTTCTCACAGCAAGTTTATCAAGATGTGTTGTCCTGTGCTTGTTAAAGCTATCACTGCGATCATTAATACATCTTTGGCCACTGGACATATTCCGGATATTCTTAAACACATCCGCATCACCCCGCTTCTAAAAAAATCAACTCTGGATCCCTACAAACCTAAAAACTACCATCCAATAACCAATGTTACCTTCTTGCTGAAGATTCTCGATAAGATTGTGTATTTACAGCTCCAGAAATGGATTCTGGAACACAATCTGCTCGGAAAGTACCAGTCAGGTTTTAGACCTCAACATAGCACGGAAACCAGTATGCTTGTCATACAATCATCTATCCTGAACATCTTAGATCAGGCTAAGGCTGTTTTGCTTGTCTTTCTGGACCTTTCTGGAGCCTTTGACATTCTCGATCACAATATACTTCTGAAGAGACTTACCGACTGTTTGCATCTGGGTAATTTCACATATGATTGGTTTAGTTCTTTTCTGAGTAGGCGCACAGCCTCTGTTTTTATTGACTCAGCTCACACATCTCCTGTTTTAGGATTGAACAGGGGGTGCCGCAGGGGGGTGCCTCTCGCCACTCCTCTTCAATCTTTACATCAAAGCTTTACACAATCTTTTGGTGTCAGAAGGAATTTCCTTCCAGAACTTTGCTGACGACACACAGATCGTTGTACAGCTAACTGGAGTATATTTTCATGATGTGTAGAAGATTAATGTAATCTTCAATATAATTGTGAATTGGATGACTAATTACTGGTTGTGTCTGAATGGTGAAAAGACTGAACTTCTTCTACTGGCTTCTCCTGTTATCTGGAAAAAACTGGGCTCAGATTACAACTTATTTTAAATCGATCAACATACTATTCCGGTCAAGACCAGTGCAAAATCTCTGGGGATCACTTTGCATTCCACTATGGCTATGTCTGCTCATGTCTCCTACACGGTTAGCTCTTGTCACTAATATACCAAGCTTCTTCAACAAATTCGACCATTTCTGTCTGACTCCGACTGTGCAACAGTGGCAAGGGCTATAGTCTGCTCTCAGTTGGACTACGGCAATTCCCTGCTACTTGGAGCATCTATCTCAAAAGGAGATAAGACTCCAGATGGTTCAGAACTTTGTTGCCCGTGTGGTTTCTAAATCAGCGAGGAGAGACCATATTACTCCAGTGCTGCAGCCTCTCCATTGGCTTCCTCTCCAATCGCGAATCAAGTTCAGGGCTCTGACCCTGGTTCACAAATGCATTCAGGGTACAGCTCCTACTTACCTTAGAGACAGAATTCATCCTTATGTCCCCAACCGAATGCTATGGTCTAACGGGAAAAACTTAATCTTGCCTCAAAGGGTCAGGCATACCCGTGCAGCTGGTCGTGCCATTGAAGTAGCTGCAGCCCTGCTTTGGAATAATCTTCCCCTTGGGGTGCGCCTGATTTCCGAATTACAGACATTTAAGAGAACGATCAAGTATCTTTTGTTAACAGAATGCTTTACATAATCTTTTCCTTTGTTGATTTTTTAATGCTGCCCTTCTGAATTTAAACGACTCGGAATGCTTTACTCTCTTGTTTTGACACATCCTTTTGGCAACGACGCTCTGGCTTTTTATGTAATTGTTTGTTCATTTTCTGTTTTATGTGGCGCTTTGATACCCGCGGGCTTAAGCGCTCTATATATAAATAATAATAATAATAATAATAATAATAATAATAATAATAATAATAATAATAATAATAATAATAATAATAATAATAATGATAATAATAATAATAATAATAATAATAATAATAATAATAATAATAATAATAATAGTAATAATAATAATAGGACTTTCCACAATGCTAGGGAGGTCACTCGGAAGTAGAAGCAACCTGCTCTCTTGCATCTAAATCTTGGGCTAGCTAAGGAGTTAGTGTCAGTAGATTGTGGGGCCCAGTTGGTGGTGCGATGTTCCACTACATAAACACAAAAATCCTGAATAACAGCGAACTAAACTGAAGCCAATATGAACTGGACCCTTAAACGAAATTTGTGTCCACAAAACAGCATGCATTTATAACCCCTGAACAACCTTTGCAAATCACTATCCAAGTGTTAAAGTCAATTGAGATTATAAGGTGCATTTTTCTTTAATTTGTCATACCATTTGTAGAGATACTCTTATCCATTTGTTCTCTTTATTCTCCTTCTTTTCATTTTTAGTCTGCTTTTACCTTTGTTATGCAAACTTTATTTGCTCTTGTCTTCGTTTCCTACCTTGGGGGGAACAGTTTGTTCTTTCTTCCTTTCAGTTCCGGAACAGAAGTGAGATTTGGTTCTTCCCTTCTGCTTGGTCTGGTCGCTCAACATAGTAAGTTCTTCCAGGATCCAGTTTCTCATCAACAGCTGATTTCAGTTTTGTGGACTTGTTTTTTCTTATGGATATTTTGTTTTATCGTTCGTAAAGAAAGAGGGCTACTGTTGGTTTTCTGGTGAAATAGCCAGGCATCCAATGGGGCCTATTGGTGAGTTAAGCCATAAGGGTTGAATTCTTTTGTTGTCATTGAACTTTTTTTTGAATTGCGAAAGTCCCCTCTGGGCTGGGTAAAAACAGCAGCATATATTGTTTTGACGAATAGTAGTAAAGAAAAGAAAAAGATTTTTTAAAACATCTGTAATATTCCATCTGATGTGTTGGCCCACTCTTTTCAATGAAGCCCAACATCGCGTGTTGCTTCCCGGGGCAAGTATTAATCGGGAATTCTGCAGGGGCTATTCAGAGAATCCTATGTTCTAACATCTGGCATACTGCTCCTGTGTCTCGTATCTAACTAGGCTTTTGAAACATATATTAAAGGGGCTCAATCATGGCTATCACTACTTTAGCTCTTTGCATTCTCCTTCAAACTTTACACAGAATTGTAATGTGTCATTTATTTGAAAAATGCTTAGTTTTACAGTAATTGCACTTTTAAAGTTATGCATTACCTCGACTTCCTCAGTCAAAATTCGGCCATAAAAATAACTGCAGTGAGCTTTCCTGTGCAGAGCCCTTGATCCCATCTTGTGGCGAGCTGTGGAATTACATCTAAAAAAATCACGTTCTGGCAAAAAAACTATAAAAAAAACATTTTCACGGAAAATGGAAAAAAGAAAGTATAGGTAGTTTTTAATGCTCTTTACAAAACACCTTTATATGTCTTGTGTTAATTTGATGACGGTTCCCCTTTAATATTTGGAGCACCTACTAAAAACTGTACTGCCATATAAGAGTGGTGCAAAGACAGATGGACCGCTCATTTTATTATTATTGTCAATAATCTTTATGATGCATCCTTGTTACAGCGTTTTCTTCTCTGTGAGCAATCCTAAAAGTTTTTAAAAGGCCTGGTGGAGCCAGAATCCTTTCCATGTGAGTTAGTCTATCATTATAATTTAACCAACGCTTTGTCTTCCCTCATCGAACCCACCTCCAGCACGTTTGACAGGGGGTGCAGAGAACAGGACACTGTTACTGTTGGCCAAAAGTATTTTCCATGAGCCAAGAAAACACAATTAGAACATGAAGAATGACCAGGAAAGACAGGGGGAGAGGCCAGACTGACTGAGACCTCTCAGCGCTTCAAGGAATAATGCATGTAAGCTGAAGGACACCTCTTCTTGAAAGATCTCTGAGAGAACAAGGCAAGCTGAGCATCACTCACCTGTGATGTCTTAGGAGAGTAGGGAATGGTCTATGCAACCTAAGGAATATATCTAATGTGGGATTCACAATAACCCTTTCTTTCCCTTCATCGCCGATCTCCTGACAGAGAAAATGTGAACATCCAACACAGTGGGCCCGATTCTGAGTGGCCCGCTGGAAGAATGGGGCCGCTCTAGAACCTCAGGGCTAGTCAAAGCCCCGAACTCATTATGCAGGTGTGTGGCTCAGCGTGTGCGAGGTGTTCAGATGTGACTGAGAGACCGGAGTTGAAGAATGCACCGCCCAGCCATATGACAGAAGGGTCTGAAGTGAATGGTAAGCCACTATAAGAGCCTATCTTCACTGCTGAGACTTCAGCCATACGGCTGGACTGTGGGTCCATCACTGCTGAACACTCTGATTAACAGGTTCTACCATCACACCTACCCATATTCTGTATTTTGAAAGTACATTAATGGAAAACACGAGCTTTTGTACAAAAAAGTTTATTTCCACCGGAGAAAACCTACCTTGTTTGTTGCGACCGGAGAAAATCTACCCAGTAAAACACATTTCTTTCCCAAGACTAAGTAGAGGATAATTTTGTCACTGTTCAGCAACTAAAGAACAAAATGCTCTCCATATCAGAGTCAAAAGCCTAGTCGGTTAATTTTAAATATTTTTATTAAAAATATAGGGTATGGTAGGGATGGAAGATGGGAAGAAGGAAGAGGAGGAGGGCAGAAGGAAGAAGGAAGAGGAGGAGGGCATGGGAGGAAGAATGGAAGGAGTGGGAAGAAGGATGGCTGGAGAAGGAGGGCTCGGACACAAATCACACCCGGTTCTGACTCCTGCTGTTGTCTGGCTCATGGAATCAAACCTAGAAAAAACACAAGAAACATTTAATAGAACCAGAGTTTAGAGAAAAAAAGCAATGTCAGTCAAGCTTATCTTTGCACTGGGGTGGTGTCCACATTTGTAAAGCAGGGGAGAGGAGGCTGAGAATTATTATCTTGCTTGCCAAAGATAAATGTGGTTACTGGAATACACATATGTATTTGAACCTGCCAATCACCTGCCACCTGTAATTACTGTTCTTCATTTGAAATCTTTTTTAGTTTCTAAGATGTGCCTGCAAGTATTATGGGAAAGATGAGAATTCACAGAAAATCAGAGGTGCACTTACCACTGCCACCAATGGTCTCAATCAGGGAGCGCAAGTCTTTGTCCCCCTGGAGAGCCAGCAGGATGTGGGTGGGCGTAATACGCTTTTGTTTCATCTTCTTGGCAGCTTTCTCAGCCTGCATCAGCACCTGACAAGACAGGAGACCATGCATGAACCTTCCAAACCATAGAGGGGGCCCAGAGAGCACTTGCTGCAGCAAAGACTCTCCACATACCCAACATCCAACACAGTAAGACACTGAATTATCTAAAAGCTTTGGCAGGTTCTGTATCCCACACCCCAAGTGCCTGAGCAACACCTTATTCATATAGGCCAATTTCTGAATAGCAGCTTGGATAACAAACTCTAGAATCAAACTTACACAGGATCATGTCAGAGCAGTCAGGAGAGCTGGCCCAGCAAGAGTAGATTCAATAAATTAGAACAGAGGGTGAGGCACATTTGGTACCCAAAAGATTCAGTGCACAAGAGGAACAACTCCCCGGCCGCACAATGTCAGTAGAGTCACACACATGCTGGCATGTACTGCTGCATGTAGGGGTGAATGTAGCTCCAAGATCCATTTTCACATGAAGTCTCCAAAGTACTTACATCCATTACTAGGTATTGAAGGACGGCTGCAGTAAATACTCCTGCCAAAGTACCAACACGGCCTGGGCCAGTGGTGCGAGTTGTCAGACGGCGATGGATCCGACCAACAGGGAACTGCAAGAGAAAAAGCGATAAGACGCAAGCCCTTCATAAGCACGTGTCCTACTGTCTGTATCTCAAAGGATACATTTCTGATTAGAGCTGGGCAAGCCAAGGGCGGTCCCAGCCCAGATAAAGCAAAACACATGCCTTTTCTCAAGGTCTGGTAATGAATGAAGCCAAGACAATATTTCTTTCCATTATATAATACTTTAACTTTTTTTTGCATTGTAAAATGTGTTTACAACACGTTAGGTTAGATGTTCAAAATGTTAGCCCGGCTCAGATTTGGTTTGCGAGTTGAGACTTCCTAGCTCAGCCCTCTCTCAGCTGACCCTGTGTTTTCTGAGGTTTGTCCATCTCTAAAATTCCAGGAACACAGAACTCCTGTCATATTTCCAAAGAAATACTTACCCAACCTACCCAATCATAGTTTATTTCAGCATCCCTTAAAATGCTTTCCTAAAATTCTGAACAATAAGAAATGTGGGGCCTAATTACGTGTTGTGCGGTAATGTACTTTTGGCGGTACATACCGCCAAAAGTACATTACCGCATTAAAAAATGCGGTAAGGGCCTAAC
>JAUBNS010508497.1:0-10985 GCA_032353815.1 Desmognathus cheaha
ACAATTTGTAAAGGGTCGTTATTTACTTTTTTGTCGTTAAAGTGATTGATGAAAATTTCATCAATCACTTAACGACACTTATGATTTGTGGACTTTGAAAAAAGTCCAGCAAAATCATAAGAAAACTTACCACCACCTCATGAGGTGGTGGTAAGTTTTTTAAAAAAAAACCCTGAACCCCAAAAAAATAGATTTTTTGGGGTTCACTTCTACCAGCCAAGGCAAGCCTTGGCTGGAAAAAGTGAACCCCAAGACCCCCCCAAAGAATGCAAAAAAAGCATTTTTTGGGGGGTGGGGGGTAAAACCGCCGGTAAGCACTAAGCCCTGTTTTCCCGTTGTCCCTGGTATCACTGATAGACAGAGCTGTCCTTGGACGTCAATGGATATCCCTGTTTTGTCTTTGGTTCTCATCCCTGGTGTGTATATCCCTGTTCTTCCCTGTTTCAGGGATGAATCTGTCCCTGATCTCTATCCATGTTACAAGGGACTGCAGGGACAAGCACCACGGAAGTCCAGGGTTGTACATGGTCAGCCTGGATTTTATGGTGTGGCAATGTCATGTTTCATGAACATTTTCTTTCAACCTGTTTTTAAGTTATTGCTAAGATTGTATTTTGATAAAAACTGTGCCACCATCTAAAATCCACTCAATTGCACATTTATAATAAATATCATTGGATAGCTCAAAAAAATGAGTTGTGTTCTGCTCCACCACCCTCACATACCTCATTTTGGATTACGAGTTGGCGAATAGTCGGTAAAACCGTTGGTAAACAGTTTTACCGACTATTTGCCAATACCAACATATTACAAGTGTAATATGTTGGTAATTAATGGAAATTTTGGTAATTACAAACATTTCTATCACCGACAGATTATGACATTTTTACCGACATGAAAACTTTTGGTAAAAACGTCAGTAATCCGTAGAAAATTTACACCATCTATGAAACTGATATTAATTTTCTTCAATCACCTGTGCTGCCCCCGAAAAAGAGTGGGAACCCAGGGGTGAGTTAATTCTGCCGCAGGATGGCCTGGGTAGAATTATCGTATTCACTCCAGCCCTATTGAAAGTGCCTATTTGGCACTTTAAAATGGCTGGAGGGAAACCATCGGTAAGTGCTGGATGATAAATAGAATGTCATCCAACACTTGCGGATAGTTTTACCAACATTATTAGCTGAAAACATTGGTATCGGTAAAACTCTCAGTAATTACCGACAGTTTTACTGTAAAACTGTCAGTAATTACTGACAGTTTTACTGATACCGACGTTTTTAACTTATAATGAGTCAGTAATATACTTACTGACTTTGTCGGTACCGGTAAAACCATTGGTAAGTTTTACCAACAGTTTTGTCAGTAAAACTTGTCTAGCTTAGCGGCATGCTCATGATTGAATTACTTATTTGTAAAGAATAAGAAGTTGAATTGAGCAGACATTGATGGAGGTTTTGTATTATATACATGCTGGTCGTTTGTTTTTTACTTATATGTGTGCACCGCCACCAGCAAGTATTACTAGGTTTTGACAAGGTTTGGGCTCACTCGCATGTTTTCTCTAGGCACTCTTCTGGTAACCTTTCACCCCTCCATTTTTAATGCTCCCCAGCTGACACTCAATACGCTGTGCACTCTCCTCTACCCTCCCACCAGGTTCATTTGTTCAGCTGCCCTTTAGAAGGCCCCACCTAATCTGTGGATTTCACTGTTCCATGAACCCATGACTACTGTACCCTTCTGTTCTCAGGCAAACAAAAACTTCAGCATAACCGAAGGCCCACATCATGAAAGGCAGACCAAGTATGTTACCTCACACTTATATGTTCTTTATCGCTGTAAGTTGCCTTCTGTCCCTGAACTATGAACGTGTATACGAGTAGTTGTTACACCTCCCTCCTTGCTTACTGGCACCAATCCTGTCCTTCACATTCTAGGCACTCTGTGTTGCTTCAGGCAATACGCCTAGCGGGTCTCTTGCTATTTATTAATTTGCTTATGTTTCATTCCCCTATCCTGTCCTCATCGTTATCGACGGTGTGTCCTTTGATCTTCATTTGTGCTCATACCGGCCCCGTCCTCATGCTCTGATACTGCAGAGACGTCAGAAATATAAACCCTGCAAGTCCGACAGTAAGTGCGTCTCAGAGACTTTTTTTTCCTAGCACCCTTGACCTTTGTTATAAACCTTGTTCTCATTTCTGTTCACAGATTTCTGCCTCCTTTTTCTTGTCTAATTTCCCATACATGGGCATTTCCCTTCTGTCACCCGTTCACTCTTGCCTCGTTCCTCCTGTGCTCAGGCATGCTGTTGCAGCTTCCGGATTCCAACTCTGCCCGGCAGTCTCAGCAGAGTCCTTCCTACTTTAATATCTCCTGCTTCAACAGCCTCCCAATTCTTCTACAGCAGAAGTTT
Organism: Desmognathus cheaha; assembly: GCA_032353815.1. NCBI lineage: Eukaryota > Metazoa > Chordata > Amphibia > Caudata > Plethodontidae > Desmognathus > Desmognathus cheaha. The sequence continues at coordinate 2,420 of JAUBNS010508497.1, forward strand.
TTCCCTTCTAAGGGTTTTTGTCCTTGCCCTCCACTGTCACTGTCTTCGTATACGTCTTATACTTGCAGCAGGGGACCAGGTCATAGGTCCCCCGTGGCCTGGTGTGCTGAGAGACAAAGCTACACACTACTGAGGAGGCCTAACAAGGCCAAAACCAGTTTGGGGAATTGCTTGTGATTTTGTGCTGAATGAGTGAGAACCTTGCAGTTCGGGTCTGACTGCTGTCATTGGTGGTGTCAGAGATGGTTTGCATACCGGTCGCACTCTGTAGGTAATGGCACATGCAGGCCAAGGTATGATGGCTGGCTGTGGAGCAGCCTTGAGCTGTTGCCTGTTTCTGTGAGTTAATCCGTTCTCACAATCATCAATTTTTGACTTTGCATAAATTATGGGCTAGCACAGTATTGATGTCACTGCAATTTGTTGACATGTAGCTTTAAAATAAGCCATCCTGGGAGTCTCTAGCTACAATAGCACCTGAGATATAGTCACTTACATGTATCCCCTTGTTGGAAACCCTTTCAGGAAAATAATTTAGTGCATAGGCGTGGTTAGGGGGGGCTATGGGGGCTAAAGCCCCGAGTGTCCTCGCAATAGATCTGGATGAAAAGAATGGAAATTGCCTACAGCACTGCTGTAATCTTAACAGCATGCAAATGAGAGCAATATACAAGCTTTTAAACATTCATGTATTCCTGGCAGTGTGGGCTTAGCCCTGCGAGATTTGGAAACCTGGAAAACACCAATGATTTAGTTACCTATAAGGGGGGAGTGGGGGGGCGGTTCACCATTTCAACACTTTTAAACCCCTCTGTTAAGCAATTAAACGCCCCAAAAAAAGTATGAGATAAAACATCATAAATAAAAAATGCATCACAGGTAGTTCGTGAATTATGGTGCAAGAATGCAATCTCGTGGTTCTGGTGACATTTAGAAAGCCTTTGGACTTGTGCTTTATTACAACAGCACCAGAAACATTCAATGGCATTATTTCCCCACAATTCACACAAAGGCAATGTATTTTCTCTCTATATATATTTTTTAAATGAATGTATTGCTGCCAGACTGGGCTGTGAGCCCCGGGTCTCTTGGAAACCTGGAAATGCCAGTTTTAATGTCTATCTAATTGTGTAATAAAAAAATTAATGTAATGTGTAATTTGTGTAATAAAAAATTGTAAAAAAACCCCCACCATTTTACAAGCAAAAGTCACACCTTCTTTACCTCCCAACAATTAAAAATGGTTTCCAACTAGCAGGAAACAATTGGAATTGCCCAATGTTTGTTTTTTGTTATTTTGTGAGGCACTTGGGCTTGTTTTCCTGATGAGGGTTAGCAACTGCTGTTAAGGGCAGTTTCTCTCTGGAGCTCGGAGACATGTGGCTGCAGCATGCACTCTGGAGAGGGACATATTCGGCTCGTTTTCCCCTGAAACTGAAGTCCCATGGAGGGAGAGGCAACAGAGACTATCAGGTAATGAATCTGGGATACGTGTATATTCAGAGTTTAGGGCTAGGTGCTTCTTTAAAGGCACTATTGCCCAGTTTCAGTTTAGGCGTTCTGGGAGAGTACATCACCATGAGCACACGCTTTTTTCTCAGTGCATTTTTATCTCTGTGCAGAGCTATAGCTCCTGTTTGTGCAACTCAAACGTTTTGTCGAAAATACTGCAGTCATTCTCCTAATGCGCACGTCTGTGTTTTCAATTTTCACTATTCGTGTTGGTCACTGCATGCAAAAGCCGAAGCCGTGACCCGACACCATTTGGCCCCAGGGGGTCTTGCCTCACAGCAGACGTCTGCGCAAACGCAGTCCTGCGAAGCCCCTTTCACCTCGTTGCCCAGTAACGCATTAGCAGAGCGTTGGACATCCTGGCCCTGGCAGTATGCAAATTTTGCTAAACAGCATTTTTAAAGGCAGCACAAAATTAAAGGAACGTTTTATTTGATTTAATGAAAGATGCAGCTTAAAGTACAATTTGAGTACTTCAATATACGGTTAAAAAAAGTAAAAGTAATTTTGGCCCTTACTGGCTTAAGCAACTTTACAATAACCCATTCAGAGGATTATCATAGCTTTTGGGGGAGGGGAAGAGGTGTAAGCATAACAGATTTCCCAACAAACAGTGTAAAATTCCCAAAGAGCGTATTTTACTAACATGCTGATATGTATTTGTATGGAATTTAGGCACTTGCCTTTTTTAGTTTATGTTGATTTTCACTTTTTTCTTACATTTCAATGTATTAGAAATCAGAACGAACGTCCCTGGGGACACAGAACAAAAGGTGTTCTCCCACCCCATGCTCCCTCCAATTAGATATCACCCTCAAACTCCTTAATGGGGTGCTACATGCTTTAGAATGCTGGCGTGGTCGGAGGAGTACGGGCAGGGGCGAATTTACAGGGGGGGGGTGAAGTGGGGTGTTGCACCCCCCTCAGATTTGCTACAGTGTCGTGTTCTTTACACATTTGTGGCCAAAAAACGGTACTTTTTGCTGTTTTTGTCTGAACATTTTCATGTACACCCCAGGGCTAGATACTCTCCTGAGCACGGAGAGTGGGTTATGAGATTGGGGCGCTCTAAAGAGCGATTTCAGCTGTTTCTGGTAGAATGACGTTTTCTTTCAGCAGTTTAATGCCACCTTGCTGGTGACAGTGTCAGGCCTCAGAGACAAAGGGACACTTTTCCAGTGGGGGAGGAGGGTGGGGCTTTTGTGCTGGCTGATTGCGCCCCTAAACAGGGCAACTGCTTGCCAAGGAGTTAGGCCAGAAATAAGGGGGCGTACCTGCAGCACCTCTGTGTTTCTATTCAGGCTGGGGAGAGTTTTATAGAACTGCTATTTCACGCAGACATGCGCCCATGAGGGTGTTGTTAATGGGGTGCTGTGGCAATTTCTTGCTGTCCGAACAGATAGTGGTGCAGCATGTAGGTGAATCTTTCTTTCTTTCTTTCCCTTTGATTCCCATTCTTCCTCTCTTCTTTCATTCATTTCTATAGCATTCAAACTCTAGTGTATAATGCCGCTGCAACAAAGAGAAAATTGTAGTAGTGTTTGCAAACGTGCATAATTAATATGCGTATAGCAGGTACAGTTAAGTGCTGTGTTTTTTTGCCCGGGCCAATTTTTGCAGCAAGTCCACCTTTGTGCCCTCTGAGCAACAGAAGGAACTTTTTTTTAGGAAAATTCGGGTCTGTTTTTGGGCCATTCCAACCCTGTTTCCAATAGCCACGCTTGGTTTTGGCAATGCATCTCTACAAAAGGGTATGCCTCAATGAATGAATGAATGAATGAAAACTCATTATGTGCCTTTTCCAAAGAACAGATTATGTAAGGGTAGGCAACCCTTACAAAAAGGTAAAATCTCAATTCGTAGGGCTTACGATCTCTGACAGATACTCCTCTCTTCACAGAAGCCGCCCGTGATGGTAAAATGCTGTGTTGCAAGCAGCTCCTGCAACTCTACAGTCGCTGGGGCCATGACATAGTTGCTCCTGCAAATTTAAAGTGGGCTTGCGCACCCAAGCATAAAATACTGTAGATTAGGTACTGCAGTCTTTTGGGCAAAGTATACTTAAGAACATTCTGCAGAATGTACAGCAGTCATTTGTCCAAAAGACGTCATACCAAGTCTACAGATTTTTTTTTTTACAGTATACTGCATATTTTATAAGGGAGACTGGGCTAAGCCTGAGTATCTTGAAATTCGCAAAACACCCCGACTGCAGGAACCCGAGCACTCCTGCACATTTAGACTTCCTGTAGCGTATCAGTTATGTGTTACCAAACTTAACAAGTATTGGCCAATGCCATTAGTTTTCTGCATGCTGGATGATCATGGGAGTGCGACATTGGTGTGTGGGTTGGGGAGGCTGCAGTGAGACATGGTTGGGGTGGTAATGTGAGCCAATGGATGGTGCTGGGGTGAGACATGGTAGGCTGATGAGCTGAGACACGGGGCGGGAGGTGATGAAGTGAGAATAGGTGGTTGGGGTGCTGAGGTGAGGTAGCAGGTAGGGTGGTGCGCTAAGGCAGAAGATTCATTGGATATGGTCCTGAGACATTGGCAGGTGCAGCAAGCACAAAATTGGTGTGCAGCATCCCACAGGATTTTCTAAAAACATTTGGTTAGTGTGCAACGTACATTCACTAAATGTTCAGCGCATGCCCACTTCAAGATTTGCTGGGGCCATGAGCATTAAGGAGGTCCCAGCAAATCATGACTTCACATTTGCATTCTGTGGTAGAGACAGGGTTTTGCTGTCGCTGCCACCAAATGCATTTGGTGGCTTAGAAAAGTAGATGGTATACCCTGGGTATTGAACTAGATGATGGCCTGATTTGATGCCCCAATGCATATTGGAATATTCACCTGTTTGTGTTGAGTGAGAACATGAGCTAGCGTGTTACTGTCTCCTCTTTCTTTCGAGCGTCTAGATGTATTGACTTTTTAGAATACTCTAGAACATGTTTTTGTGTATTTGCAGTTCCTCATTGAAAATTAAATCTGAACCTGGTGCATCACGGTAATTGGTTTTGGAGAGGGGACCCGTCGTCGGAAGAAATTCAGAGGTAAGTTATGTGTGTTGAATGCCATTGTGTTTGAGGGTCATGTTCTTACAAGAGTAGGAATATTTATGTATTACTTTTTTACAGGTAAAGATTAGAAAAAAAATCCAAATCTTTTCTGAATTATGTAGGTGGAAGCAGTAAAAGAGAGAATGAGTGACTGCTTTGTGTGTCTGATGGTGGGGGCCACTCACTAACCCTTATATTCACTCTCAATCACTCACTCAAACACTCTTGTCTTAACTCCCTTTACCACTCACCAAACCATCCACCCACTTGAGCTCTCACTTGATAGTCTACCCTCTCAGTCACTTGACTGCCTTGCTGTTTCTAAGGGTTGCCATCTATCCAGTCTCTCCCACCCATCATTACTCGCCCACCCATCAACTCATTCACTCAGCCAATCATCAAGCCACCTATGTTCTCATATGCCTACCCATTCCTTTTATCGCCCCGCCCGCCAACCTTCTCACTCACCCACAGCCGCCCACTTTCCAATTCACGCACCCTCACTCACGCCCACTCTCCTACCCATTTGCTCACTTATCCAGTCATGCACCCGTTCCCGTCTTATTCAGTCGTCGATTCACTGCCCCACCTCTCTTCTATCCCTCTCTCCCACACCCCACTTCTACCTTCTATTCATCACCCACCTCTTATGCCCACCCACTCTGTTACTTCTCTGAGTCCTTGGATAGATGTGTTGTGTCAATGCCATAATTGTGAGTTTCCTGAAAGGCTGCAGTTGTTCATAATGCCAGTCCTTTCAAGTTGTCTAAGTCCAGGAGCGCATGCAGCAAGCATTGCTAGCACTATTACTCAAGTGAAGCATTGTGTGGGTGAAACAAGAATTGGAAATGCCAATGCACATGAGAACAGGTGATAGAAACAGAACTTTCAGAACGAAATTACATTTTCAACTTTCGTTCATTCTGATACGGTAGTGGGCATTCAGTGGTGCTTTATAGTTCCTTTGCTACGTTTTCAGCACGTTTCAAAATGCGCAATCCAGTAAAGCGTGTCCTTTGCAGCAGCCGCACCAAATAAGCGCGGCTGCTGCTAAGGACACACTTTGGTGGGTTATCAGTTTCCCTTAGAGCGGATTCAAGCCACCACATGAATCAGCTCTAAGGGAAACGGTTAATAAGATGTTTGTTGGGGGGCGGGGGGGGGAGGGGGGGGCGGTAGAAGATGAATAGAGTTTGCAGGGGTCGGGAGGTAACGGGTTGGATAGTCTTTGCAGGAGGGACAAGGTGTTAAAGGGTGTGTGGAGGGGAGGGGGTGGAAAGAGGTGCAAGGTGGGTGCATGGGGGGCCGGTCCCCCTGCTTAGAGTAGGGTTTTAGGGTAAACTATTTACCTCAGTGAGTGGGCCCCCTTCTCTGGCCCCAATCTATGTGCCTGTGCCGCCAATATCTATGACACGCTCTTTTGGATATTTCAATGAGCGTGTTCTGAAACCGCTTTTTTGGAAGTGCTTTTTAAGTAGGGCTGTGTTTGCAATATATGTTGAAATATGTTTTGTTGCATTTATAGGGAACATTCAGTTTAACAGCGGAAGAATTTTGACAGTGAGCCCTGCTTGTGATGTTAAAGCCCTTCAGCTACAAAGGTAGGTCATGAAGTGGACATCCCAGCAGCAGGCATCATCTTGGTAAGGACCCAGAATGTGTATTCTGTTATTGTAAAGTTTTAGCTTACCAAGGTGATAGTGTGGCTGAGTACCTGCACAACCACACTGCCACCTTCGTAACCTAAAACGTCCTACACGCAACACAGCACAAATATAGGGTTAGTGGGGATATTGTAGCGCATACTTTAGACCCAATTCTGCCAAACTCTAGTCATTTCTGCCACTTTTCTCTTTTGCACCTGTGCCCTCCCCTTGACTGCATGTTTGGTGCACTCCTGCATGTGGGCACCAATTGCTTGCAAGAAGTAAAGGTACGGAGGAGAAGGTACCAATTTATAGGCCAATATGACACAAGCCTGTAATTTTCCCACTCATCACCAGGCATTCTGCATCTCATTTTGTGCCGCCTCCCTCGACTACGTGTTTGGTGCGCCCAGGCATGTTGGGCACGAATTTCTTCGTAAGGAGTAGGAGAATGCAGGCGGAGGTAGTTTGTATATTTGCCTGTACATTGCAGCACCTGTTTTAAGGCCAGTGTGGCATCAGGGAGACCTCTGTTTGGAACTGTATGGGCTTCATGTGTTTCTCGGATGTCTTCCCACTCCAGGCACAAAACATTATGGATGCTACACTGACATCCGACAGAAAATTCAATCGCCACATCTCGTTTTGCACCATCCTCGCCGACTTTGTTGGATGGGGTAGGGGTATGCTGGGTATGATGCCACATGTTGATGGTGGCACCTTAGGTTACCTTTTTTGTTGCAAATTTGGCCAAAACCCTGTAGATTTTGCAAATTTTCCATGCACTGCCGGGCATTCTGGGTAGTAAACTTAGTGTGACCGATGCAAGTCACCCACCGTTATGTGCGTTAGGATGTCCTCTTTTTGCATGTGTATTATTTGCAGGGGTTTCCTAAATGTCTGTGTCCCCAAGGTCAAAAAGCAAGTGCATGCCCATAGAGGTTTTTTGCCCTAAAATATGAGTTCTCAGCTAAACATTCCCATGTCTCGCCTTGTGCTCGCCCATTGCCCGTGGCTTTGGTGCAACCACACATGGGTGGCACCAACTTCGTAGGGGTGTAGGGGTGTTCTGGGTGAGGTGCCCTGTGTTGATGGCGGCATGTTAGGTCAACCTGTTTGTGGCCACTTTGGCCAAAAACCTTGCAACTTTTCCATATACCGCTGGGCATTCTGGGTAGCAAACTTAGTGCAACTGAAACAAGTCACCCACCATTGCATGTGTTAGGATGTCCTCTTTTTTCACAGGTATGATTGCAGGGGTTTCCTTGATGTTCTGTGTCCCCAAGGTCAAGAAGTGCATGCCCATCTAGGTTTTTTGCCTTAAAATGAGTTCTCTGCTCAACATTACAACATCTCATTTTGCGCCCTCCCCTCGCCCGGGCTTGGGTGCAACCACACATGGGTGGCACCAGCTTCATCATAGGGAATAGCAGTATGCTTGGTGAGGTGCCCTCTGTTGATGGTGGCACATTGGGTCACCTTTCTTATAGCCAATTTGTCCAAAAATCCGTAAATTTAGCAACCTTTCCATATACCGCTGGGCATTCTGGGTAGTAAACCTAGTGCGACCAACTCAAGTAACCCCCTGTAGCGTGCATTAGGATGTCCTCTATTAGCACATGTATGATTTGCAGGAGTTTCCTTGATGGCAGGGCTACCCCGACTCAAAAGCAAACGGATGTCACAGCAGATTTCGATGCCCAAACTGTTCTCTGTGGATTGACATTATTACCAGGTGTTATATTCCGCCCTAACCTCATTAGTGACTTTTCTGTATCTACACATGTGGGGGTACCAATTTTGTTTTCTGGAGGAGTAGGGGAACCTTTGGAGGTGGGCCGTAGGTGGCTGGCGACCTTTTTTCAAACCCTACTGTACACCAATGTTGGAGAAGTTACTTTTCCAAAAAATTATTTGAATGCAGTATTTAACTGCTATTCCACAATCGGTTTTGGTCGTAAAGTGACCTATTCCTGAACCTGTATACATGTCTACTTTCTAGACAAGTATGAATTTTCAAGGTGAACCAACTGTATATCTGCTATTTTCATTTGCAAATGGCTCGCGGGTGGTTCTAATATTCCACTGTCAACTGTTAGCTCACTGTGTTTACTCTCTCAAGGTGTTGCCAATTTTTTGAAAACCAATACACATAAAGGCCCTGATTACGATTTGGTGCGGTAAAACCGTTAACAACAAAGTTGTTAACCGTTAACAACTTTGTTGTTAAATGCTATTACGATTAAAACCGTCGGTATGTTAAAACCATCTTTAACATACCGACGGTTTTAACGATAGCGACGGTTTTAAAGACAAACCGTCTTTAAAACCGTCGGTATGTAC
>JAUBNS010519562.1:0-10897 GCA_032353815.1 Desmognathus cheaha
AGAATGGGAATCTTTGGCGAGGTTTGAAACTTGTTCCTCCAGATGGTTTGAGAAAACAAATTGGTCAACTTGCTCATAAGGGACATCCAGGACGCACCTTGATGAAAAGACGTGTTATTACTAAACTAAATAAATAAATAAAATAAAGCTATTACTGGTGGCCGAATATGGACAGATTTTTGGAGGAGATTGTACCTATTTCGGGTCGGAATGTTCCCCCACACGGGTGTTCTTTGGCTTTGGCACACATAGAGTTTCAGGTTACATAGACCCTGGTAATACGGAAAAAATGTTTGGCCACTCCATTGATGATGGCAGTTCTTGTGGTTAAAATAAGTGTTGTAAAACAGAACAGGATACCCTTATTGAGGGGATAAAGGTGACAAAAAGAGCGTATCTTTGTACAGACAAGCCACGTGACGACACATCATCTGTTGATACTCAAATTTTCCCCGATGAAAACCCGGATTCACATGACAGGGTTGAAACATGTAGGAGTGTAAATAGGAGATTGTTATTTCTACAGAACATGTAGTGTTTTACTTGTGTTTTAACTTTTTTCTTCATGTTATATTTGAAATAAAGGCTTGTGTTGTATGACATTTTGGTCGCTTCTACTTAAAAATGTATTTTCGTTTGTTTTTTGCTCCGCTTGAATCTTTTTGTGATATTTTGTTTTTTTAAAAATTGTGAGCAATGTGCAATTGCGGACAAATCGCATAAGCATTCACCTCTCAACCTAATGTCAATACCTCTCCAGGAAAAGTTTGGTAGGGAATTGCGTTTGAGTTTTCAGGGCCGTGGAAGTCTTTAGGGGACACAAACTATTTGATGGTTATGATTCACTATCATAGTAGATGGCCAATTGTAAAAGGAACAGAAAACCTGGAGACCAAACCTGTAATTAGTGTTTTGAAAGCGGTATTTGTGGAAGAAGGAATACCTGGCGCAATTGTTTCGGATGTACAACTGGTCAGTAAGCACATGCAAATGTTTTTAGAAGAACTTTGTGTTAAACATTGGCGTACAGCGTTATATTCACTAAATCAGAATGGGTTGGTTCAAAGATTCAACTGATCCATAAAGAGTGCCCTATAACTGGGGAATGCCAAGAAAGAGGAATGGAAAAGTACATTGAACAATTTCTTGTTTGCTTATAGAATTACCCCTAATTCATATACTGGGAGGTCACCCTTTGAGCTGTTTAAAGGGAGGGAACCTTTTGTCAAGAATGCTCCTGCGTGGCTAAAAGAAGAGGAAAAAAAGAGGATGGAAGTGAACGATTTGTTGCCTATAAGGGTTGGAGATTTTGTGAGAATCAAAAAACCGTCATGTGTGAATAAAATGGAAAGCAGGTGATCTGAACCCAAGAAGGTGACAGAGATAATCGGTAATGTTGTGGTTGTGGAAGGAGGAAGATGAAGGTTGAACTGTGTTACAAAAGGTAATGATGTGGAGTTGGCTTTGAGAGATTTGGGTGTGGATACGGAATCTTATTTATGTATGGATGAAGAAGAAGAGGTATTTGATGATTACAACATGATAGGGCATGAAGATGATGGCACAGGATGCTATGCTGGTGGAGAAGAAACCGCACCACGCCCAGCTGTGTTTGGATTCGTCAAGAACGAAGAAAGTGCCAGTATGGCACAAGGCCAATATTGTCTCTAGGTGACCTTAGGGGATGAAATATTGAAAACTTCAGGTTTTTCATGTTACACATTAGTGGTTGTTATGAGTATACACTTTTCTCATCAGTGTTTTGTTATGTTTCTGTATGGTTATGTTATTAATGGATTCCATGTTTAAGTTTCCTTTGTTTTTGTAAAGGAGGGAGAAGTGTGATACTCTGTATTTGTGCTTTTGTACCTTGCTTGGGGCTAGCAATGCTCATGTGTCTTTAAGAGGCTATAAAACCTTGGTCTGTGAGCATTCTGAGGCTGACAGTTAGGTTCAGAGAAGCGGTTTGGCTGGGGCAGGGTGGGAGTCCTTCATTACTCAGAATTACAATAAATTCTGTCAGCTATACCACGGGTCATATGTTTGTTTATTCTCTGGAGAATAAACAAACAATCCTATTACACTCATAATGAGATGGTAATTGGAAACCATTGGAATAACTGTTTTACTGACAGTTTTATGGATGGTTTCCAATTACTGTGTGATGTCATAGAAAAGAAAGAAGCAGCTGATCTCCCTGGGTGAAAAAGTCACTTCGCCTGAGAACCACTTCTCTACAAAAGTACAATATCTTTTGGCTTGTATCAAAGTCTGCGCTCCGTGTGGAGGGTCCTTCTAAAAATGAGGATGATGACGAGGACAGCAGCGGTGATGCGATCAACACGTGGGAGCTGCCGTCACAGGAAACAATATAGATGAAGAAAACTTTGCATGAATTATATAAGGAAGACCTTGAAAAATCAAAGGTATTTGTATTGGTTTTTACAATGTATACATTGAACAAGAGGCTGCGGCTGATTCATGCATCTATTCAGAAAAAAATTAGGAAGGCTGAGAGGAGGCAAGACCTGGACAGTGGAATTCAGGAAAGGGGCGAGGCTTGGAGTCTAGCTGCTCGATCAAGAGCCTTGCTGAGTGAGTGACAGCAGGTGCTGTCAGAGAAAAATCTAAGCTAAGGAGGAGCAGCTGCATGACTAATATAAAGGTGGAGCTAGATCAGAAGGCATTAGCAGCTTCTCTGGGGCTAGATGCCGCCAGCAAGACGACAAAGACAAAAAGCAGCAGGAGCAGAGTGGTGCTGGTTGAGCCTATGAAGAAAAGAAAAGCAGATGAGGTGACCCTTGTCAGGGCTGCTCTGGGTTGAAGGGGGAGCTGGGGTCAGATCTCCCTGTGGACCTAAGCAAGACCCTAACTGTTAGACAAGGATGGAGGCAGCGACTATTACATTTACTTGCCAGGTGCAACAGAACACCAATCCAATCAAGCAGGGAGCAGGGGATTAGCCATGGCCGTAGCTGGAAGTATTACCTCTGCTGCGACCACATTTAAAAAAGGAAATCTGTGTGGTTCACCGGCAAGATGGCTCTATCAATTTTGAATCCCAAGTGGAGAAGTGCCTTCCCTCTATAAACATAAAGGAGCGCTTCGTGAACGGAGACATTTTTTTCACCACAACCTCTGAGGCCTCAAGTTCGGGGATCTCTCTCCAGACTGACATGTCATGCATTCCTCAGACTTACCTTCAATAGCAATGTAAATCATTATTGAGCATTATTGAGCATTGTAGTTACATTTAGTATAAGGCTTTGTACAGGACCTTGCAGCATACATTCATAGGCCATAGTAAGCATTACATTGACTCTGCAGTGAAACTTCATGCATTACATCTCATGAATACACTTATAATGGGTACTTATATAAGTATTGGAATCATATATTATTATTACAAGATCAACACAGATCTAGTCTTCTGATAAAATGTTGGTTTAGACCTTAACAACAAGTGATAGGTACGTTGCTCTCATCTATAGTATGTTGTATGCTGACTACTGGTGGATCTGACAGTTGGTGCCTAAGCTGTTGACTGATGTAATGTGAGGATTCACACCTGTCTTGTTAAATAAATACTACTTCTGCACTAATCGCTTTATGGCCAATTCTTCACTGGCAACGAGGGAAAAAACTACTTTAACCACAAGACAGGACCTCTGCACCTCTCTACTGAATGAAGGACAAATTGCATATAAGAAGCAAAGTGCCTCACTGTAGTACCCTGTGCACCTGTGTGACCTGTATTCTGCAGTAAAAGAGAGCCAGGCATATAAGGGTGTAGTCCCCAAATCAACTCTGTTCTGCATTGATCTAATGTGTATCCTTCTAAATGGTACTCATAGCGAAAGTAGAGTCACACGTTGAGCAGAACCCCACATTGGATGCATGTTAAACCTTAATCATCTTATGCATGCACCCCATCCAGGAGTGGAATAGTAAGAAAGGTAGAGTCCCCAGTTAGAACTTATATGTGTGTTGATCTTGAAGCAATAGAATCACAATCACAATGGACATGATTATACACTGCTCACATGAGTACATTTCTAAGGGGTGTTCATATAAGCAGGAGTACAACAACACCTTTACTTGGTCTCATTTGTACTCTTCTACAGGTACTCAGGTAAGGGGTAGAGCCATATGTGGAGTGGAATAACAACCTTGCTCTTAATTGAGTGTCGCTCTCATGTGTGCCTTTCTAAGGGGTACTCATATGTGGAATGGGATTACTTGAGCTGTCATGACACTACATTGAACATAGCTGAGCATGGGTTATAAGCGTACCCTTCTAAGTTATACTCATTAAGGAGTGGAGTCATATAAGCAATGGAAACACCACATTGAACCTAGTTATAAATTGTTTCTAAGTAGTACTGATATAGGGAGTAGAATCATATGAAGAGTAGAATCATGTCAAAGAGTAACGATAGACCTTGATCTGATTTGCAACTTCCTAAGGGGTACTCTACAAGCATTTAAATCATAGGGGGAGTAGAATCCCCACGTTGTGATTTTTTATGCATTGGTCCCTTGTATATATACACCTCAACGATAGATGAATAGAGTGTAGAATCCACCAGCGCAGAAATGAGAAAATCACCACCACAATGAACAGGTATCGACAATATCAAGTGAGTACCTTCTTTACAAAAATAGCAGCGGATGGAGTGGCACCCCCATATCACTGTCCATCCTCTGCTTCCTGGGGTTCCAGATAAGGTGGTGCAGCTATCATTAGATTATTGATTGTAGCATGAACAGACTCACTTGTTCCACCTTCAGTTCTTCAAAGCTCTTAACAGCCTTGTAATGATCATGATCGTCCTTAGTTGTCTGTCCTTTGTTGGTCCGGATGCCTTGGATACCTTTCTGTTATACTTCCCTCTAGCCTTTCCCTCCCCACTTCCTGCCTAGCTCCTTCCTGCTGCTCCCCAACTCCAGCCTACAAAACCTACATAAACTACAACTCCCACCACTCCAGTCACTGCCATAACCCTAATACTCACCCCAACACTAACAATTGAGACCTTAAACCCACATTAAAACTAAAAAGATGTACAGCCTCTGCCTAACCTTCAACACGCTGCCCTTCCCACCACACTGCACCTGAACCTAACTCTGACCTCAAATCCCCTGCCCAATTACTGCAGAGCTCACATGTCCACCTCCCCATCTCCAGCCTACAAAACCTACATAAACTACAAATCCCACCACTCCAGTCACTGCCATAACCCTAAAACTCACCTCAACACTAACAATTGAAACCCTAAACCCACATTAAAATTAAAAAGACCTACTGCCTCTGCCCTACCTTCAACAGACTGCCCTTTCCGCCATGCTGAACCCAAACCTAACCACGACCTCAATCCACCTCCCCACTTCGTGCCTAGCTCCTGCTTCCCCCTCCCCATCTCCAGCCTACAAAACTAACTCTGGGTTGGTGTAAATATTAGCTGATATTAGCTGATATTATTAGCTGATATAATCGGAGACCTTGTGTGCGGATATTTTCCTCTGAGACTCAAGGATAAAGATGCTTTTATCATTTAATAAAAAATGAGAGGACCAATTGTATTGAGTTCTAAAAAGATTTGCGCGAAAACAAATGACATTTCTGGCTCTCTTCTTTTTGTATGAATCAATACGAGCTCCACAGACTATTAGTCAAGAGCTAAGGCCACCCTCACTTTGCACAGCTTTGCCAAACCCAGTGGGCCAAGCTTCTTTTTCAATTATAGCATCGTTTTTTCCCTGGTCTATGTGCATTTCATTGATGTCAATACCTTCAGGTTAATTGACAAACCTTCAGTTTAATTGCTATTTTTGTCTTCATCATCACGTCTAGATCTCGCTTCCAAAAGGGTTTTAGGGCTTGGTGTCACCATACACATCACCAATATATCTGTTGCCTCATTGATTAATCTTGACTTTCTAAACCTCATTGCATTCTCAGATGCAATATCTCTTGCATTCAGGTCAGACATTTTACAGAAGTACCACTTTCTTGCACACTGGTGACAACAACTTTGATGGAATTGTTCGATTATGCTCAACCACCATTCCAAATTAGGGCATATAAAGGTCATGGGTATGAAAAAAGCTAACTGTTGACTGAACTGATAGCATGAAGTGGGTTTAATGTTTAATATTTAACTGGCGACTTGTTAAATAGTGAGAGTGTTCTGTTTTTAAACCTGTCACAAGTTAAAGGGGCCCAAAACAGCCCAGTTTCACTTTAGGTATTCTGATAAAGTACATCACCATGAGCACAAACACTTATTTTTGTGCAGAGGTATAACTCTTGTTTCTGCCGCTCAAACCTCGCCTAGTTTTTGTCTGAAAATACCACCGTTGTTCTCCCAAAATGCATGTCTGTGTTTTCACTAATCGTGTTGAGGTCACTGCATGCAAATGCCATGACCTGACACAAAATGACTCCAGCAACGCGTCGCTACAGATGTCTGCACAAATGCAGAGTCCTGAGAGGCCCCTTATCTCCCTGCTCCCTAGTAACCCATTAGAAGAGCTTGGACATTCTGGTCCCTCCCTGACTGATGGGCTTTAGAAAGCAGTATGCACATTTTGCAAAATGGCACTTTTAAAAGGCAACACACGAAAAAACAAAAGACATTTGCTTTAATGAAAGATGCATTTAAAGTACAAATTGAGTACTTTATTATGCACTTAAAAAAAGTATAAGTAATTTTTGCACTTTTGGGAACCTTTAAGTAGAGAGACTGCTTTGTTATTTAATGTTAGATGTTCTTTTGTAATGCGTAAGCCACCACCCAAGTGGTATCGTAACCTAAAGGCTAGTGACACATAACCGGTCCAAAAGCTAGGGCCACCAGGCCTTTAACTGTATGGATTACAGGTGGTTAGTGAGACCTCTCTGGCATTAGACCTGTCATGTGTTGGGTAGCAAGACCTCTCTATTATTTAACCACTCACAAGTTAAATGGTGACTTATTAATAAGACAAATCCTTGTTAAAGATCAATTGCAAAAATTACAATATCTAGGTCCTGATTAGGAGTTTGTCAGTAAAAACCATCGGTAAAATTTACCGAAGGTTTTACTGATACCGCCAAACTCTGTAATCTGCCTACTAGCAGATTAGAAGTTAAACTGTCGGTATCGGTAAAACTGTAGGTATTTACAAATGTGTTTCACACCAGTCTGTTGAAAGTGCTATTTAAGCACTTTAAAATGGGCTGGTGTGAAACTGTCATTTCTGCCCCAAGCCTTCCTAAGGCAGAATTGACACACCCCTGTGTTGCCCCCAAGGTTGGGGGAACCAGGGATGATTTTAGTAAATTAATGACTGCTATGTAGCAGCCGTTAGTTTACCGAAATAAATACCGACAATTGTATGGTGGTATTTATCTCGTAATAGGACAGTAACTGAAATGCCGGTATTTACCGACATTTACATATATTACCACCAATGTAGTATTCTGTATTTGTGCTTTTGTACCTTGCTTGGGGCTAGCAATGCTCATGTGCCTTTAAGAGGTTATAGAACCTTGGTCTGTGAGCATTCTGAGGCTGACAGTTAGGCTCAGAGAAGCGGTTTTGTTGGAGCAAGGTGGGAGTCCTACATCACCCGGAATTACAATAAATTCTGTCAACTATTCCATGGGCCGTATGTGTGTTTATTCCCTGGAGAACACAACATATTTATGGCAATGAGGACCTTGTGTTTGTGGAAGGACCCCAACCTATGTGGTTTGTAGTGTGCCGGACTGGCAGGCGCGGAAACCAGTTTGGCAAAAGGAGACAACTGATTTGGGAGGAGAAGGGGGCTTACACGTGTGTCGCGTGTCACAACGAGAAAACCGCAGAGGCGAGCAGATGAAGGAACAGCCCTTTCCCTCTCGCCATTTCAGAGCTGAAGGGATCTGTCCCCGGCAGTGTCCAAGAGAGAACTTTTTGACATAACTGACATTGTTATGATGCCGATGCATGTGGTGCATCGCGTACTGACGTCACTGTGCTGTGAGAACTGCTGGCTCATATCATGGGTTAGCGAAGTGCATTTCTTCTAAGGGAGCAATGTGTGCTTCTCTTTACTTTGAGTGGAAAATCCCATATACAGGAGCGGAGAGTAAAAAAGTAACACCGGTCACGGACGCGCATTTGCCCTGACTGGTTAACTAAGGTGACACATTTTAAGTTTGTTTCTTGGGTTGTGTAATTGGAAGAACAGACTTAAAGAGTGTGAGACTGTGTAATCTCTTTCCATTTGACTGACTATAAAAAAATTAAATAACTGTTAAACCTCTTACCTTGTGACATTATGGCTGACATGGGCATGGAGCGCCCTCCTCCCTTCCTTTCTCTTTCAGGGGACCAAAGATCATATGGATGGAATGGAAATTGACCTTTGACGATTATCTAATTGCTATTGCTGGGGAAGAATTCTCTGCGGAAAGAAAGAAAGCAGTCCTTCTAAATTGTCTTGGGCAAGAAGGGAGACACATTTTTCATACCATCCCCATTATAAACATTGGGAGGGGAGTGGGGGATGCATCTGATTTGTTTCATCAAATAGAGTTAATGCTGTCAACATTGTCCTGGAATGGCATAGGTTTTCCAGTAGGTGTCAGAAAGAGGAGGAAAGCATTACTAGCTACTTTTCTGTTCTAAGAGAACTATCCGGAAGATGTGAATTTGAAAATCTTTGTGATGGATTGATAAGAGACCAGATCGTGCATTGCAGCAAGGATAGAAAGGTGAAGGAAAAGCTTCTGAATATTAAGAATCTCACATTGGCAAAGACCATTTCTATCATAAAAGCTGTGGTAGAATCAGCGCAAGTTGTTTGTGAGTTAGATGGTCTTAAAGACACAAAGAAACTTAATTTGGTGCAGCCGCTGGATAAGATACTACTGGGTCAAAAGAAATTCTTCAATAAGGAGAATGAAAAGAAAGAATACTTTTGGTGGAAAGAAAGATCAACCTAGTTCATCAAGGAGAAGTGGATAGAATGGAGCACTTTGCATCTTTTAATGCTTGTTCTGCAAGGAAATATCAGTGTGCGAAGTGTGGGATATGGGGCCACTTAGCCAGGGCTTGTTTAAGTGAGAAAAGGAAAACGGTTAAAAATGTATCTGATGGTGTGTGTGGAAGAGAGCGATGGACGTGCATTTGAGAATGAGTCTTCTTGTCTTCTTAAATGCACGGATAATGCGAGGGTGACACTTCAGGTAAAGAAAGTGGAAAAGTATGGGCCATGGTGCTCAATCTTAATCAATGGTGTTCTAATAGATATGATGGTGGATTCCGGATCTGCCTACACTCTCATAAACAGAGCGACCATGGAGAAGGAGTTGGGGAGGTCCCTTAGCTCTCTTGACAGTAGAGGGATAGAACCAACAGTTTATGGTGGGGTGGATCTTAAGATCCTGGGCATGTGGAATGCTGTGCTACAATTCAAAGGGAGAGAGATCACGAGTGATGTATATGTGGTGGAGAAAGGTGATAGCCTGTTAGGGTGGGATCAGGTAACTCTATTTGACATGAAGATTGATCCATCAAGGGAGGAACCTGTATATGTTGTAAATTCTGATGTTCCAGTGCGTGCTTTAGAGCAAGTTTGTGAAGAATTTCATTCTGTGTTCAGTGAGAGGGTTGTTTGTTCAACTAGGTTCAAACCCAGAATTGTTTTGAAACCGGGAGCGGTACCTGTTGCTCTGAGAAAACTTAAACCTATTGATTTACAAATGCAGGAGCCCCTCTGTAAGGAGATTAACAAACTGCTGGAGGGCGATATTATACAAGAAGTGGATGCCTGTGAGTGGTTATCACCTCTCGCAATTGCATGGAAACCTACAAAGGAGATTCGTTTGTCTATTAATTTAAAGGCACTCAACAGGAACATCATAGTTGAGAGGCATCCTTTGCCCCAAATTAATGATTTACTTACTAAGGTTGTGGGGGAAAATTCTTTACCACCCTAAACCTCCTATCTGCATATCACCAGATTCCCCTGACCGAAGACTAGGCGTCTTACAGCCTTTTTGACTCCCTATGCTATTTACATGTACAAACGTATGCCATTTGGACTCGCCTCAGATGCATCTGTCTTTCAGAAAGTCATGGATAGGACTCTGGGGGATGTAGATGGCGTTGTGTGCTTACAGGATGATATCCTGATTTATTCCAAGGATTGGAGTGAACATGTTAGAATGGTACGGTTGGTTTTAAGGAAATTGTCTGAGGGTGGTTTCTCCTTAAGGAAAGAGAAATGTAAATTTGGCATAAAATCTGTTGACTACCTTGGACATAAATTAACTGAATGTGGACTAATGCCTAAGGAAAAATTAATCAGTGCCATCACCAACACATGTCCCATGACGGACAAGGACCAACTGAGGGCCCTCCTTGGTATGCTTGAATTTCACGCCAAATTCATAAAGGATTTCACTGACAAAACCTTTAACATGAGAAACTTGTTAAAGAAGGGGTCGCCATGCAGTAGGTATGATCTCTGCATGTCTGAGTATGTGAACTTGAAGCAGGAACTGGGGCAATCTCCTGTTCTGGGGGAGTTCAACTCGAATTGTAAGACCATCCTTTTACACGGATGCGAGTGGTAAGGGCCTAGGTGCAGTTCTTTTACAGAGGCAAAATGGTGTGAATGTTGTAATAGATATGATTCAAGGTCACTATCTCCAACAGAAGAAAAGTATTCCACAATAGAGAGAGGCTCTTTGTTGTTTTTGGGTAATCAGACACTTTAAATATTTTTTGTGGGATATTCCTTTTGTTTTAAAGACAGATCATAAGCCTCTTGTGGGGGTTCTTGAAGGAAGAGATACGGCACGGTATCTCCAAGGATTGGCCGTTGGATTCTCTTTTTGCAGAACTTTAAGTTTGAGGTTGAG
>JAUBNS010530636.1:0-10753 GCA_032353815.1 Desmognathus cheaha
GATATGTCTGGGTGCATGGCAGCACTGTGTTCCCCGCTGGATGCCGGACTGGAATGCTACAAGGCAGGACTCGTTAGCGATACCAGATGGGATCGGGCCCCCCGTGCGATAGCCCTATATGTACCATTGGATGGCTGCTATTTTAACTGCCTTTATGCGCTACTTTCTCTTATTCATATGAAGTGTTAATGGAAAAGGAACACACGAAGCAGAACTTTGTAGAAATGTGGTTGCTGTTACTTCTTTCTTCTCCCCTTTTTACTGTCCTTGACATGGAGGAGGGTGGCGAGAGCGGGGGGGGGAATATTGGAGACACCTGTTGTAAAGTATGGTTTAACATGAGAAAGGGGCAGGGTTATGGCACTTGAAGCGCGACGAGTGGCGATCCGTCCCGGGGGAGACGGAGAGAGCGGATGTGTGACCTGTGGTGATAGCATTGGAGACATGGGTTGTCGCTGGAGGCAGGGATGAGGGGGGAGCCCCCCTTAATTTCCCCTCTGTCTCTTATGGCTCCGCCTTGTCTCGCTCTCTATTCTTCCGCTATGCTCTTTTACCATTTTTCTGCTTGTTATTACACCAGATCTAACTTAAGATCTTAGCCCGAGTTGGGATCTCTCCCCCAGCGGTCGCGGCTGATTCCATTGGCTGCGACCTGGACCGGGAGGTGATCTCCAGAGGTTATATAAATGGTTGTATGAGTTGTGTTGTGGATCGGGTGGCCCTGAGTCTAGCAGTTATGACTTGGGAGAGCCCGGTTTGCGTGTTAAGGGATAGGCTGGAGGTTGGGGAATCAGCCTGGGGGAGGGTTATATGGTTTGTCTGTGTGGATACTGACATAATATTTGAGAACATGGCATCAGAGAGAACAAGGCGCAGTGAGTGGGAATGGCTGTGGTGTTGGATTGACCCTAATGGCTAACATACAGATGAAGATATTATCTTGGAATGTACGAGGTCTGCTCCAATATGCCAAAATCCGTAAAATTCTAGCCTATGGCACTAAATGCAAAGCGGATGTGCTACTTTTACAGGAGACACATTGGCCTGCTGCGGGGTTAGCCCCCCAACTTTTACACTGGGCGGGATATGTATACCACTCGGCATATACCCAGGGATCCCGAGGGACGGCTGTGATCATCAAGAAAAATGTTCCGTTTGTTTTTAAAAAACTGACAATTGACCCACAAGGGAGATACACGTTGGTGGAGGGAACTCTGGGAGGTAGGCGGACTCTCCTTGGTTCGATATATGGGCCCAACATTGATGATCCCATGTTTTTTAGGGAATTGTTTAAAAAATGTGCAAATGCCCCGGATGTGCCATGGATACTGGGGGGAGACTGGAATGTGATTATGGATATACACATGGATAGGTCGAAGCCTTCGATGAGGGCGAGATCCAGGGCATCAGAGAAATTAATAGAAGAGATGGAAAGGCATGATATGTTTGATGGATGGAGGGCACGCCATCCACAAGACAGACAATACACGCATTACTCGACACCACATGATATACATACGAGGCTAGACATGTTACTGCTTTCTGAGCCCCTAAGGGGACGTCTCCAGGATGTAACTATCTGTCCCAGAGTCCTCTCTGATCATAGTCCTGTGATGGGCACCCTGACTTGGGCTAGGGGTTTCCCGAGGGCCTCAACATGGCGATTGAAAGCAGAAGCCCTAATAGACCCTACATTTGCTGAAGAGCTCGCGCAACACTTATCTATTTTCCTGGAGGCACATGAGACAGATGACACCAACATGCTGGTTAAATGGCAAGCCTTAAAGGCGTATATCCGTGGTGTTGCCATGGCAGCGGAATTTCGACATTTGAAGGCTATTAGGGTAACCATGGCTGACTTACAGCAGAGGTTGCAACAAGCCGAGGCTAGACATACAGAGACACACTCCCCAGTGGACTTAGCGGATATAAGGCAGCTAACATCTAAATATGATGAGGAAGCACAGCATGAATTGAAGTACATGTCACAATATAGTACAGCGAAGCGATACGCATGGGGGGACAGGCCGGGTAGACCCCTAGCAAGGCTTCTCCGCAGGGAGGAGGGGATAAAACCTGTAGAGGCTATCACTACGAGCAATGGGATACAAGTTACCGAAACTGAGGAGATCTGTGAGGTATTTCGGACATTTTATGAAGGCCTATATCAAAGACAAAGGCCAGAACAAGGAAGG
The DNA here is from genome assembly GCA_032353815.1 of Desmognathus cheaha. NCBI lineage: Eukaryota > Metazoa > Chordata > Amphibia > Caudata > Plethodontidae > Desmognathus > Desmognathus cheaha. Next base: position 2,196 of record JAUBNS010530636.1, read on the forward strand.
GACTTACCTGGGTACATACTCAATACAGGGCTACCAAAGGTTTCCCAGTCGACAACAACGCGATGGGAGGATCCAATCACAGAAGATGAAATTAGGATAGCAATCCAGGAACTGTCCTCTGGCAAAGCCCCGGGTCCTGATGGGCTGGGTCCAGAATTCTATAAACAATATTCTACTATCCTTATTCCATTACTTAAAAAGGTGTATGACCTAGCGATAGAACAGGATGGATTCCCAGCAGAGATGAATGAAGCTCGCATCGTCTGCTTCCTTAAGCCCAATAAACCCCCTCATGAATGTGGATCATATAGGCCAATATCCCTCACTAACAGTGATGTGAAGATTCTCGCGAAAATCATTGCTGGGCGGATCCTGCCTGCTATGACAGCACTAGTGCATCCAGACCAATCGGGATTCATTCCGGGCCGCAACACGACCCAAAATATTAGGCGAGTTTTTCTAGTGCAAGCTGCGGTGCCTAGAGACTCTCCTGCTGTGATGGTTGCACTGGATATGGAGAAAGCCTTTGATTCGATTGAATGGGCCTATCTATTCCAGCTGCTCCAAACTTTTGGGATGGGACCACAACTTAGGAAAATAATTGGGGTTCTATACTCTAACCCATCAGCTAGAGTGAGTATAAATGGATGCATCTCCAATAAATTCCAGATTCAATGTGGCACTAGGCAGGGATGCCCACTCTCCCCTTTATTATTTGCTCTAGGAATGGAGACCCTAGCCTGCAGGCTGCGTTCTGCTCTAGAGGGAAAGGGGGTGAGAGCTTGGGGACAGATGAATATTGTATCCATGTACGCAGATGATACGCTGGTTTTCTTGGCTGACCCAGAACGGACACTGGCGCAAGTGGTACGCACCTATGAGATCTTTAAAACTTACTCCGGTCTATCTATAAACTGGTCCAAATCGATTTTATTCCCAATGGGTAGTGACTCCCCAATCCTTTTTGATGTATGTGGTCTCAGGGTTGAATATCGACGGTTTAAATACCTGGGTGTAGACATAACTAGAGAGAACTCAGATACGATACTAGCGAACTTTACAGAGCCCCTGAAAACTTTGAAAGAAAGAGTGGATAAATGGATCTCACTCCCTTTAAATTTGGCAGGTCGTACTGCCATCATGCAGATGGTGGTTCTACCTAAGGTTCTTTATATTTTTGCAAATGTACCCCTTGACCCGGGTAGACGATATTTTGGGGAACTGCGCTCCTTAACATCCAGGCTTATATGGGGGGGGAAAAACCCTAGAATCGCATATACTACCACCACGAGACACTATAGCGCAGGTGGTATACAGGTACCAAATCTACATACATATTATCTAGCGGCACAGCTTCAATTTATACACAGATACTTAATGGTAGATCCTGAACCTAGAGACGCGGGAGTGCAGATGGAGCGACACAGATATGATCCATACGATACCGGGGGCTATGTGCTTAATCCAGAGATGATCCCACCCAAGACACCGGATCCAGTGTCCCACACTCTGTGGCAATGGCGAAAAGCGTTGACACGCTTTGAGACAGGGCACCCCTATTCCCCGCTCATCCCAATCCCAATGGTGCGTGGATTTCAACATGCTCTTTCACGCGGGGAAATCCACAGATGGAAGGCAGGTGGGATGGAGACACTGGGAGATTTATTTCGTGATAATTTACTGCTATCTGGCACTGAGATGCAATCTAAATTGCGGGCCAGTATTAACAACAGTATCAAAATTCTTCACTTGCGTGCTGCCCTGCGTCATAGATGGGAAGAAATCCCGACGGAGCCAGCCACGTCAGACCTTCTACATCATATGCTATATACTGGGGGATGGAAACACCAAATCTCGCTACTATACAATCTACTTCAAACTAATGCGGAGATAACACCTCTGCAACTGAAACGTATATGGGAAGAGGATTTGGGGACTGACCTAACGGAAGAACAGTGGGAAGTGATGTGTAGCCATACAAAAGAGGTGGCGCGAAATGCGCGACTGCGTATTATTCATTACAGATTTTTCACGCGCAGCTACATGATTCCAGCGACCTTATGCCATTTTATACCTGAGATGTCATTGAGATGTCCAGCATGCAACTCACCAGAATGCACCTTCCTACACCTGGCGTGGGGCTGTGGGGGAACACATGGATTCTGGGATGTGGTATGTGGGGAGCTCAGCAAAATCCTTCACACACCCATTGTCAATGACCCCAAGTTGATATTCCTATCGCAAATGCCGAAAATGCCCCCAATAGATAAGAAATTTCTTAGCCTGGCAATTGTACTGGCAAAAAAAACGATTGCCATGCGGTGGATGCGAAAGACACCACCTCAGGTAGCGACATGGCTGGGGTTATTGGCCAGATGCAACGAAATGGAAAACACTGTGAGAGAAATGAGCTCGGTAACACAACGTCCAGTGGATTTTTGGGAAAAGTACAGGATGTATCTGAGAGGGGACGAGGATGAACAGAGTGGTGAGGAGGAAATGAGCGAAATAGAAGATGAACGAAGAGACGATGATGAAATGGTCAGAGTGATGGAGGAGTGTGGATATTGAGGATGTGAGATGAAAGCCATAGTGAAACATCTGACTATTGTGCGGTATCATAAATAAGGTGTGAGGTATGACTGTTTATTCTGGCCCTATTTGGGGTCTGGATAAGCGAAATGATAGTGTCTTACAGATGAACCATAGGGGGGGGGAGGGGGCGGGGAAGTTGGGAATGTTCGTTTATTGTATATATGATTGATACTATACTATATTATGAACTGGATATCTCAGTTGCGAAGACTATGTATAGTAAAGTGTATAATGGAATGTTATTCACCCCAGGCGGTGGTTGAATTGTGATTATTTTGGAAAAATGACAATAAACAAAGTTATAAAAAAAAAAAGAAAGGTTTTCTCTGGGGTGATGAACAACAAAGAGCATTTGAAATATTAAAGAAGGAATTTACTAAAGCCCCCGTCTTAATACATCCGGACTTCACCAAACCTTTTATTGTTGAGGCAGATGCATCCTCTAATGCTATAGGTGCAGTTCTCTCTCAGAAAGACACACTCCAAGAGCCTCATCCAGTGGCCTATTATTCCAGGAAACTCAACCCAGCGGAGAGGAACTATACCATATATGAGAAGGAATTACTGGCTATCAAGGAGGCATTGAAACAGTGGAGGCATTATCTAGAGGGAACTGGGAATCCCATTACCATTTACACGGACCATAAGAATCTCGAGTTCCTTAGGAATCTTACATGTCAGAACGGTAGACAAGCTCGTTGGTCACTATTCTTCTCCCGGTTTGATTATACAATTACGTATAAACCGGGATCCTGTAATGCCAGGGCTGATGCCCTATCTAGATGTTATCCTGAGGAAGAAAAGGTTGAAACACTCCCTACTCCCATACTTGCCCCTCAACGTATCGTTGGTGCAACTGTGTCGGTATTATCCTCCTTTTTGCAAGAGGTACGAGATAGTTATTCGCTGGAAGCCAAGAAACATTTTTTAGTTGACGGAACCTTGCATAAAGAAATAGATGGGCTTTTGTTTCATGGTTCACGGCTTTGGGTGCCGAATGCTTCCCAACAGATTGAATTAATGCAGTGGTGCCACGACTCTCCATTGGCGGGTCACCCTGGCACAGTTAAGACTATGGAGTTGCTTTCCCGATATGTGTGGTGGGAAAAGATGAGAAAGACTGTGGACGAATACGTGCAATTATGCCCAATTTGCGCTAAAGTCAAGGCTAGCCATTTAATGCCACAAGGTTTATTGCAACCTTTGAAAGTACCTGATGGACCATGGAGAAATATCTCTATGGATTTCATAACTAATCTCCCATACAGTAAGGGACATTCGGTGGTGCTAGTTGTCACGGATCTGTTTACTAAAATGGCACATTTCATAGGCCTGACGGGATTACCTACTGCCAAGGTATTGGCTGGAGTATTTATAAGTCATATTGTGAGATTACATGGGATACCCGATATAATTGTGAGTGATAGAGGTTCCCAATTTATTGCAAAATTTTGGAAAGAGTTTAACGAACACTTGGGTACCAAGCTTGTGTTTTCTTCGGGGTATCACCCCCAGACTGATGGCTCGACTGAGCGGTGCAATCAAACGCTAGAACAGTATTTGAGAGTTTTTTGCATGCAGGATGAGAAAGACTGGTTTCCCGCGTTACCGTTGGTGGAATTCCTATACAATAACTCTTATCATTCTGCGGTAAAGACAACCCCCTTTTGTGCATTAATGGGATACCATCCCAGGTTCCTCCCCTCTAGATTTCCTAATGCCTCCCTCGTACCCGAAGTTTCGGTCTTCCTAAAAGCCTTCTCATCTAGGGTACGTGTTCTTACTTCCCTGTTATTGGCCTCTAAAGCGGCCATGAAAGAACAGGCAGACAAGCATAGGAGAGATGCACCTGCCTTTCAACCGGGGGGGCGTGTTTGGTTGTCCACAAGAAACATCCACTTTAAGGGGACTCACTGTGCTAAATTGACTCCTCGCTACATTGGTCCCTATGTTATAGAATCAGTCCTATCTCCTCTAGTTCTTAGGTTGAAATTACCTATTTCCATGAAATGTCACCCTGTGTTCCATGTTTCGCAAGTTAAAGCCTGTGCCCCGGACACTCGTCTTGATGCTGGAGCCACGCTACCCCAACCAGACACCCAGGGGGAATACCAAGTCGCCAAGATATTAGATTCCCGCCTTGTTCGTGGAAAACTGCAATACTTGATTGATTGGGTTGGTTATGGTCCAGAAGACAGGTCTTGGGAACCGGTTGCCAATGTTCATGCCCCGCGCCTTCAAGCGGCTTTTCATGCTAGGCAACCGGACAAACCCAAACCAGTGGGAGGGGTCCCTGGAGGGGGGGGTACTGTTAGGAATCCTTTACATATGCCCCCCAAGTTAACCCCTAAGGCTCCCAAACCTATCCCAAGACCTCCAATATCACGGGTCCGGCGTCTCCGACACCCGTGGTCCTTTCAACAGCGATGTAGTATACGTCCTAGACTGTGGTGATGGATGCACGCCGGTAGCCGGTTACGGCAACCGCGGCGTGGTGTTTCGACTACTAAGATGGCCGCTTGACTAGTAGTCCTTCGTTTGTGTCCTTGACCCTCCAATGCATTGTTAACATGTTCCAAGATGGCCGCCCGTGTATTCATCAACCCGTTAGTCCCTTTTCCATGTTGCTCTCGACCAACTCTGTGTTACCGGCGACTCCCTTATAAGGAAGACGCCGGCACTAGTGCATCGCTTGCGAACAACAAGCGGACCTCGTGTGACTCGTTCTGATTCCTGTGCTCCTGTGCTTCTGTGATTTGCGATAAGTGACCTGGCCTGTTTCCTGACCCTTCTTCAGTCTCCTCCCTTGTATTGTTTGCTCGTGCTGATATTGACCACCTTGCCTGTTTACTGGATATTCTTTGCTTGTGCCCTTCTGTACCTTTACTGCTCGGTTGTGCCCTGACCTCTGCCTGTTTACTGGATATTCTTTGCTTGTGCCCTTCTGTACCTTTACTGCTCGGTTGTGCTCCGACCTCTGCCTGTTTACTGGATTGGTTTATTTAACTCCCTAGTCTTGGTTTGGATCTCCTGGCTGTGACCCTAGCCTGTTCTGACCTTGTTGTGTTTAGTGTGAATACTCCTTTGTACCTAGCTTCATTCTAGTACTTAGGGACAGTTATTCTCCTGAGAGTCCTGCACGTAAGAGGCACGCGTGTGTTAGAACGCGTTCACCATTTCCTCTTCTGAACGTGCTACCAACCACTGGACTCTCCAATCCCTGCACCCGGTATAACGCTACTAGGGGGTGAATTATTGGTGAGCGTGTATCCTTTGCTACAGTCTAAATACCGTAATATTTCTAGGAGTCACCATCCTTCCCCTACTAACGTGTTCAACCCCTGCCCTTCTGTCTTACAGGTGCAGTGCCACAAGAGAAAACACCATTAGGCCTTGTGGGCCCCCTTTTTCGTCCTGCTGACTGTGTATGTACCATACATACACAGCAGAGGGAAGAGCAAGGGAAGCCTCTGCTCGTCGCCGCGAAGAGAAGTGCTTGAAAGTCCAACAGATTGTTCGCAAGCCATCTTCTGCGGCGATGAGTGAGGTTAAACCCGACATTAGTATAGAGTGGGGTCCTAAATTAGATGCTGCATTCGCTCAAGTCCACAAGACCCTAGGTCAATTGGGAAAGGAGATAGGAGGGCTTAAGAAAGAACAACAGACTATGGCCACTCGAGTACAGGGCCTAGAAAAGGAGGGCCCAGATACGGTTAAAACAGCAGCCCCCTCAACTTCAGCCACACCACCGCCTGCAGTTCCCGATAGAACCCACTTTACTCATGTACTTCCCAACCCCCCCATGCCTCAGAAATTTAAGGGAGACAGTAGAGACTATAAAAACTTCATGACTCAGTGTAAACTACATTTCTTGAATAAACCGAAAGTATATGATACAGATAGCAGTAAGGTACTATTTATTTTGATGAATTTGGAAGGGAATGCACTCAAATGGGCTACCCCCTTCATTAACAGTGATCACAGAATGTTGAGAGATTATGAGGAGTTTACACAGCTCCTTTCAAATATGTTTGAATGTCAGCAAGAGGAAGACATTCGCCAGAATGAATTACTTGAATATAGACAAGGCAACCGAGAGACCCAGGAGTATGTCACCCATTTTCAACTGTTGGCCTCTACTACTACCTGGCCAGATTCAGTCCTCATTAAACTATTTTATAAAGGGTTAAAGGAGGAGATTAAAGATATGTTAGCCAATATGGTTACGTTACCCCGAGTACTCTCAGAATACATAACCCTGACCATACAAATAGACCAGAGGTTGCATGAGAGAAGAAAGGAAAGAAGACGGTTTGAAGGTTACCGTCCGTTACAAAGGTACACCCCACCTCCCTGTAGAGAACCCGACACCAGTGAACCCATGCAACTCGGGGGGGTTAGGGGTCCTCTCTCTAATAGAGAGAAAGAGAGAAGGCGACGAGAAGGACTGTGTTTTTATTGCGGAGACCCTAGACACGCAATCTACAATTGCCCACGGATTTCGGGAAACGCCAACGCCCGGTAGTCTCTAGAGGAGGACTCCCGGGCAAGGAACAGTCAAAGACTCCTCGCCTTCTGGGTACCATTATGGGGGATGCCCCTTCAGCTCCCCATTTATATTTGGATATTGTTATTCACATCCCAGGGAAGAAAGACCTCAGTACTAAGGCCCTTTTAGATTGTGGTGCCAATGGTAATTACATTGACCATGGTTTCCAGAAACTTCATCAGGTTCCCATCAGGAAAAGGAACAAACCAGAACAAGCAATGACCGTTGATGACTCTATGCTTAAGTCCGGACAGATAGAAGAAAATACCATCCCTCTTACGGTGACCTTCCAAGGCATAGACAAGGAAGAACAGTTTGACGTTATACAGGCACCTTCCTTTAAAGTAATACTGGGCATGCCTTGGCTAATAAAATGGAACCCAGTCATTAACTGGAGAACCAGAACTATCGAGGTAGAGAAGATAGACATCAGACATATTAACGCCATAACGGACAGATACCCTGACTTAATCACGGTATTCGATAAGAAAGAGGCCGATATCCTTCCTCCTCATAGGGAGTATGACTGCCGGATAGACCTCCTACCAAACACCAGTGTTCCTTATGGCCGGATCTATGCACTCTCCCCTAAAGAAGATACTATCTTGAAAGATTACATAAAGACAAATCTGGAGAAAGGATTTATTAGACCTTCCACTTCCCCTGCTGGAGCCCCGTTATTTTTCGTGTCCAAAAAGGACACGGACGAATTGAGACCGTGTATAGACTTCCGCCTTCTGAACCTAATAACAGTTAAGAATCGTTACCCTTTACCTCTGATACCAGTACTCCTTGATCAGATCCAAAATGCCTCCATCTTCTCTAAAATTGACCTTCGCGGGGCCTACAATCTAGTTAGAATGAGGGAAGGGGACGAATGGAAAACCGCGTTCAGAACTGCTCACGGACATTATGAGTACTTGGTCATGCCCTTTGGGTTGTGTAATGCTCCCGCGTGTTTTCAGTATTTTGTTAATGATGTGTTCAGTAATATTCTTAACACCTTTATGGTAATTTACTTGGACGACATTTTAATCTTCTCTCAAAACGAAGAAGATCATGTTAAACATGTTAGAATGGTCCTAGAAAAACTCCTACAAAACCGCCTATATGCTAAAGAATCCAAGTGCTTATTTTTTCAGCATCAAGTCCCTTTCCTCGGTTTTTTGATTTCACACCAGGGTAGGGAAATGGATCCCGTCAAGATACAGGCCATAGTACGATGGGAAGCACCGCAAAATACAAAAGATGTCCAGAGGTTTTTAGGCTTCGCCAACTTTTACAGACAGTATATCCCAACATATTCTGAGATTGTCCTCCCCTTGACACGAGCACTTAAAAAGAAAGGTTTTCTCTGGGGTGATGAACAACAAAGAGCATTTGAAATATTAAAGAAGGAATTTACTAAAGCCCC
>JAUBNS010541700.1:0-10731 GCA_032353815.1 Desmognathus cheaha
ATAGTCCTACTGGCATTATTACATTTACAGTTGGTCACATTTCGATTTTCAATTTTATTATTCAATGCTCCACATCGAAACCCAAATTAAGAAGAAGCTAATAAAGCAGAGTTAACTATATTAATATAAGAATAATTTATATGACAGATGGGAAATTCATTAAATGGTGATAATGAGAACTTTTTTTATAAACTCATCAACCATACTCCTTTTCACAACGTTATCTCTCCAAATCCTACAGTAGTTGGTTTTAGTTACTTGAGAGGTAGTTCAAAACCCCCTTGGAGTCCATTTATCTATTAAAGATATTAGTTCCTTTTTGGCTGAGAAGGTGTTTCCCTACACTAAGAACAATTATTTTGATCACCTGACGGCCCAAACACAGCGCAGGGTGAGGTTGCGCCAATCCGCATACAGTAGTAACAGCAGTGGAGGTGACCCCACATAAAATCCAACCAACACTGCAGAGAGCAGTAGAGGACAAGGGGCAAGGATCCAATGTTTTTTGGGCCCAAGACGGGGACACGAATGAGGCAGGGGCAATCCCCAGGGATGGGCACCATTCTTTTCCCCTCGGAACACACGCAGCAGGTGTGGCCAGAGGCACACCTCCTAGTCAATTTATCAGATTATGTCCCCACAGATGAAGAGAAAAATCTTTTGTGATATGGCTTAGGGTTTGTTCCCACTCATACACACAACCCCTATACATATAGGCAGGAGTTTGAAGGCCTGATCCGGAAAATGCATCTTAGGTCCTTTTTTGAAACCCAAGAGATAACACTATTCGAACAGATAACAAATCTAGTTTGAAACCACCTTCCAACTTTACTTCACCTCATCATCTTTGCCCCCCGAGATCTTAGCCTTCGAGAGGGTTGTTCTCAATGAAGTCAGTGATTTAGAGAATAATAACATACGTAGCAAACACAACCTCACTATCACAGAAGTCAAAGTATTAGGTAATTTGCAAGATAACAAAGCCATTATCTTGAAACCGGCTGACAAGGGAGGAGCCCTTGTAGTAATGAACCGGGTTGACTATGTAACTTCCATGAGGACACACTTATCTGACAGGGAAACGTACTTACCACTGCAGAACGACCCTATATTAGAACTTAAGAATAAGTGGAAAAACATCCTGGATAGGGCATTATCCCATAATTGGTTCTCTGAGAACACGTACAAGTTTCTGTGGTCTGAACATCCGATTAACCCCGTGATATATGGTCTTCCCAAGGTCCACAAATCTTTACTCTCTCCACCATTGCGCCCCATTGTGGCTAACATTGGTTCGATTTTTCAGAAGGCAGCTTGTTATGTCGATGAATGTCTTAAACCCTATGTAATACGCCAGGCAACTTATGTGAAAGACACGACTTCATTTATTAACTCATTGGACAATACTTCTGATCTTCCAGATGACATCTTCTTGGTTACGATGGATGTAACCTCTTTGTATACGAATATTCCACACAGTGAGGGATTAAGAGCTATTCAAAGAGTATTAGAGAATGATCCTAATCCAGAGTTTCATACCGGATTTGTGTTACAGCTTCTTGACACAGTTTTGAACAATTCCTACTTTAGGTTCCAGAATGACTTTTTGAGACAATTGAAGGGTACGGCTATGGGGGCCAACACGGCCCCCAATTATGCTAATATTTTTATGTACCCCATTGACCAACTCATGATTCAACACACGAATTGGTCTCCATTTATCAAACTTTATTTGCGGTACATCGACAATATCTTTCTCATTTGGACAGGACAAATTGAATCTCTGAATGCCTTTTTACATTGGACTAACACCATACACGCATCCATAAAATTCTCGCACCAGTTTTCAGATACATCCATCCAATTTTTAGACACTATGGTCCACTACCATCAATCACAGTTCCAATTTAGTTTGTTTTCTAAACCTACAGACAGGAATTCCATACTCCATGCTAAATCATTTCATAATCCACCTTTAATCAAATCCCTTCCATTCAGTCAACTTTTACGGGTGAAACGTATATGCTCACAAAGCACTGATTACCAATTTGCAGAAGAGAGGATGTGCGTAAGATTTTCACAGAGAGGTTACACCAATGACAGGCTATCTGAAGCTTGTTTAAAAGTTTCACAGATTCAGCATGAAGATTTATTACAATCCCGTTTAAAACCTTTAGATCAGGCTGAATCCGGGGTGACATGTGTGACTACCTTTGGCCCGAAATCCCAGGCTCTTAAAAGGATCATTAAAAAACATTGGTCTATGTTGTATGGGGAGAAACACTTGCAATCATTACCTGTTCCTCGATTTGCCTACAGGAGGTCTAAGAACCTTAGGGATTTACCGGTTAGAGCAGATGAGTTACATCCTACACCGTCACAACAACTTCTACTCAAACGGGTACCTGGTACATTTCCCTGCTTATCATGCAGTAACTGCAACAACGTGATGAAAGGCCCAACTATTGCTCACCCTATGTCAGGGGCATTGATTAAGCTATGTGATTATGCGACATGTTTAAGTGAATGGGCAGTGTATACTATTAAATGTCCTTGTGGTAAACTATATGTAGGTCAAACTAACAGAACCATCTGTGAAAGGATCATTGAGCATAAGTCCGCCATTCGGCGAGCTAAAAAGCAGTCACCGGTGGCTCGCCATTTTGGTGAAGCTCAACATACTATTGCTCAAATGCGTTTCTGTGTTTTAGAAATTGTGAGAAAACCACTCAGGGTGGGAATAGACAACAGCTCCTGGACCAAAGGGAAAAATTCTGGATCTTTCATTTACGTACCTTACAACCTTTTGTAATGAATGAACAAGTTCCGTTGACATCATTCTTGTGAACCTTTTGTTTTTTACTGTTTAGCACATGTATAGGTCCGTACCCCCTCTAAATTGAATTGTTTCTTTTTATTTTGTGTGTGTATCTTCTTTTCAATATAACAATATGATTTCCTGTATATTTTTATGTTTTGAGATGTTATTGTATTTATATATTGTTGTCTATGTGACCACCTACTTCTACCAGCTGATTATCCTATTTCACTACACAATCACGATTTTAGGTTATTACTTATGACTCTTCCAACATTTTTTTGGGATGTTTACGCATCAACAATATGGCAAATGTTTTTTCAGGGTTTCTTTTATTATTATTGTTACTTGTCCTAATTTTGATGTAAAATGTATTTACAATGTCTGTTTGTACACCTGGAGATAACTGTATAAAGCATGTTTTACTATGCAACTGTGGTTGGTAGAATGTGCACGCTCGGTGCGTTTTATAAAGTTTGTTTTTATTGATTTTACTACCAATGTATAATTTGGGACCTTGACACATTTGTTAAATGCTGTTTTTAATTTGTAAACTGTTCTGTTTGATTTAACCTACTAGTAGATCAATATTTAGCATTTCAAGAGCCTTAGAAACATTTAGGAAAGTGCAGCATACGGCGTTGCCATAAACAACAGACTAACAGCCATGAACAACAGACTACGGTAGCTCCGTATTAAACCGGAAGTTGAGTGGGATGAGATTACCACAACCGCTATTGCTGCGGCATGACAAACTGTTTGTTTGTGTCCCCGTAGGGCGTGACTTGCGGTAAGCACCCGACGATGTACGATTCCGAGTTAGCCAACTCGTTTATCACCATTGTTTGACACGCGCGCTTTTCTTAATTAGCGTGGCAAACGTCTCGGTTTGCGTACATACATATTTTTTGTTTACTTTTTCAAACAGAGTCCTTGTGGCGTCTTCAGCGCCTTTTGGCACTATTCTTTGTAGACTCTTGGCTTTCATTGTGACAGGTTAGTGTTCTGATGTTGTTTTTTTTACGCTCTTGCTTTGAGAGTACTTCTGAGTGCAGCTGATACATAGGTTGAGGGTTTACGTGTACTTCTTTGTTTTTGCTTTAGATTGTTTATGGAATTATCAACAGGTTAGTAGTGGTTACAAATTTTACGTTAATGTATTACGTTTTACTATACTGTTTATGCATTACATTGATTTACTAATATTTGTATATTTGTTTTGTTCTGTTTGTTTTTTTTGTATTTTCTCCTTTTTCAATGTATAATACTGTGGTCTTGATCGATGGTTATTTTATGACAATGTTTTTGTATTTAGCTTTACAAACTGTATAGGCTTGCATCTGAAGCAGGGACATGAACGTCCCGAAACAATTGTCATGCAATTCATATATGCCTATGTAACATTATGCAAGATTGATGAGTTGATGTAGAATTCAGGAAGACACTAACAACGTATTAGTGTAAACATTGTTTGAGAAATTGACGTGAAGTAACGTCATATGAAAATAAACTTTTGTGCAAAATTTGGTTTGACGCTAGCACCTTTTGTTGTGCTGTCTAACTTGTTTATTACCTTTTTCTAAATAGTATCAATACGCCTCTTTAACAGAAATTTGAATGGGACAGTTTGTTTTCCCATCCACGTTGAAATCAAGGTGTGCATCCGCTTTTGTTGGTCTTAAACTGACCACAACTATTTTTTTGTCTGTTGAATTTACACTGCCAAGTGAATATCGGCTGCACCCAAATTACTCTTTTGTAAGAACTTTTTATACTCTTGTGTTGAATATTTGAGTGCGTGGGGTCCATTAATATATACTATTTTGTCTTTTTTGGACTCTTTCCCCACTGCACCACTTAAACTTTCTTTGAGCTTATTGTTAACAAAAAGGTATTTTTCCTTGTACACTATGTACTTTGAAGACATAGCTGCAACCACATCCAAAGTTGCAGAAACTTTAGCATTTTCAACGGAAGAGGCTTCTTCCATTATTTCCAAGTTAAAAACTAAGTACAAGGATTTTCCTGAAATTAAGACCACAGCAACACCGAAACAATATCAATATTCTAAACAGACGGTTACGAACCTGTCCATGCATGCACGTACTCTTGCACATTATTTCCAAGTACAACGCATCCCCCGTGGGATGCATATTTTGCTCCGCCCTCGCCTGTGTGCTAACAATAAAACTTTCGTGATTAGGTGGGAAAAAGTACTGAATAAAGCATCTCTTGACTTGATTTTACTTACTATTTCCCAGTTAGAAGAAGATATATCTCAGTTAGAGATTAGAATCACTGAGCTTGACACAACACTTCAAACTACATTGGGTAAAGAAGAGTGGGACGACTTACTTAAAGAAACTCAACTTCAGATTGACACTTATCAACAAGAACTACTACAAACGAAATTACATAAATTTCGCAGAGACACATTTGATTATCAATTTGATAGAGTCTATACTTTCCTTGAAGAAGCTCCGGATAGCCGTAAACAGAGATTCATCCGTAAACAAATTACTGTACCCACTGGTTCTTCTTCAGGCAGTTCAGAATCAATTCCTGAACAAACTGTGGTGACCGAATTTCCTTCTACCTCTGAACAAGCTGGTTCATCTCCTTTTTTAGAGAGAGGTTCCAAAAAACAAGGCGGGGGAACAAAAGAAAAACCTTTACCAGTACAGTCAGGAGTTCAAACTCGCAACCAGAGATTAGTTCCCTACTGATTAATATTTCTAGCTGTCAGTTACCAGCCACAGTTAAAGGTACCCTGAATAAGGGTCTGTCATTTGTACCCACTTCCAAAAACTCGAGTTTCCAGACTGAAATTGACATGTTTAAACTCATTCGCAAAATCAATCTAAGGTGCTTTTTTGCTAAAAATCCTTCTAACCCTCAGCCTTCAGACTGTCCGTTCAAAGAATTTTTACCAACTAGCAAATTTGTACCACATGATGTGAGTCCTGCTATCAATATTTTTAAAAATTTGGTCAAAAAAGATATCCAGAAGTTAAATTTCAATGTGAGACCCACATCATATAACATGTCTAGAGTTGACTGGCAGAACATTCATTGGTTACAATCCAACAAAACAATTGTTTTGAAACCGGCCGACAAGGGGGGAGCCCTTGTGGTTATGAATCGAACTGACTATGTGTCATCTATGAAGACACACTTATCCGACAGGGAAACTTACTTACCATTATCAAATGATCCGATCTTAGAATTGAAGAGTAAATGGAAAGACATCCTGGATAAGGCTCTGTCCCATGATTGGATTTCTGAGAACACATACAAATTCTTGTGGTCTGAATACCCTGTTACCCCTGTGATATATGGTCTTCCCAAGGTCCATAAGTCCTTATTATCTCCACCACTACGCCCTATTGTGGCTAATATAGGTTCAATTTTTCAGACGGCAGCTTGTTATGTGGATGAATGCCTTAAACCTTATGTAACACGCCAGGTAACCTATGTGAAGGATACTATTTCCTTTATCAACTCTTTGGATAACGCTTCTGATATTCCTGAAGACATCTTTTTGGTCACCATGGATGTGACCTCACTGTATACCAACATCCCACACGAGGAGGGATTAAGAGCAACTCAAACGGTATTAGAAAATGATCCTAACCCTGAATTTCATACTGACTTTGTCCTACAACTTCTTGCAATGATCTTACAGAATGCATATTTCAGGTTCCAAAATGATTTTTTTCACCAGATTAGAGGGACAGCAATATGCAAATATTGATCTAATGACGATTAATCACCCTAATTGGTCTCCATCGATTAAACTGTATTTAAGGTACTTTGATGATATTTTTTGATATGGACAGGTGGTCAAGAATTATTAGAACAATTTTTACAATGGACTAACACCTTGCACCCATCGATTACATTTTCTCATCACTTTTCTGATACGTCAATACAATTTCTAGACACTTTTGTTCAATACCAACATTCACGATTTCAATTCAGTGTATTTTTAAAACCTATTGACAGAAATTCCTTATTACATGAAAAATCTTACCACAATCCATCATTGATAAAATCTCTTCCTTTCAGCCAATTGTTAAGTGCGAAACGTATTTGTTCAGGTGATGTTGATTACATGGCTTGCTCTCACCTTGATGTCACTGAGCCAGGCTGCTGGCCCGGTGTTTTTATGCTTTATGTTTTTATGTTTTTGTTTCTGTACTATGGCACATTGTGTGTGCCTGTCGGCGCCCTGATGCCTGAGGTCTCCGGTGCCTTACAAACAAATAAATAAATAAGTAAACAAATAAATAAACAAATAAATAAATATATGTACTCTATGGCTGCCTAAGTCATGCAATAGTCGACCAAGCCAACTACCACATGTGGCAGTACCACATGTGGTAGCCGGAAGTACTGTATGTGATACTCTTGCAAAGGTTCTGATTGGGCCCCACATTCGGTAACCCCACCTACCGCATGTGTTTAAAAGCATGCGGTAGACAGTATGACATGCGGTAGGTGCCCACACAGCTACTGCATGCAGTACATATAGGCAAGTTCTGATCGGAGCCCAAGAAAAGATGCTCAGATTGGTTAAGAGGGCAAGAGATCTAAAAGGAACTCGTCTCCCAACAGTCTTGAAAGTAGCCATCGAGACATGGGCCACTTCTTTATTTCCATTTCAAGCACTGCCTAAAACACGTTCATCATCGCAATGAAAGCAATACGTGTCCTACTTTCATTGTTATTATTGTTGCATAATGTGAACTGTGCCTTGCACTGCTGCCCCAGAGGGCATTAACTAGTAGGTTAGGCCCTCTGCCAAGGAAATAGTTGTTCAATTACAATATATGTTACACGCGGGTCTGTGACAGAGTGGTTCCATGTGATTAGGACACAAACGAAAGGGGGGGCGTGGCTTGGCCGTCACGCGTGATGGCCGCCTAGGGAGAGAGCTCCCGCTCGACTGGCGATTATGAGGAGAGAGACGGGGACCAACAAGATAGCGAGCATGTGAGGAGGTGTGGGAAGGTTGACGGAGGTGTCGGGCGTCACCTCAGAGGCTGCGGTGACGAGGAGACGCGAGTGCGGTGAGGAGGGCGCAGTGCCGTGTGAAGACACGTGGAGGCCGTGAGACGCGCCGAGGGCCTTGGACCTTGCGGCAGCGTCTGTTTTGATGTGAGGCGCTTACAACAGAGGCAGAGGAGCAGCGAGGGAAACGAGGAGCAGCTGGGGGCCGAGAACCGAGTCTGTGAGCCTGCAGCGGTGGGGGCTGCCGAAGAGAGCCCATTAGATAACTGAATGTGGAGCGGCTGAGGAGACGCCCGGAGGCCGCAAGACGAACTGCATGGCGCACGTGTTATAAACAGATAACGAAAAGGAAAATATTGGAAGTAAAGAAGATATGTCACAAATGGTATGAAGAGAGGTACAGTCAGTGTGGGAGACGAAGTGTAACTTAGACAGTCGGTCTGAGTAAGAAGGTGAGGCAGGCCTGGAGGGAGCCCATCTGAAGAGAATATATAGACACAGTAATTGACAGCGCTGCTCTCACTGTTAACTTATCTGACTTGTGCAGTGCTCCCACTTACTTATATTAAGTTGTGAAGATATACTTTTTGCTGGGAAAAGACTCTGGAATTAAATTTTATACTAGTATATCGAAAAAAAAAAAGTGGATGTATTGAATGTCATTAAGCTCTGAAAAATATAAGAACTCATTTGTTACATAGTGACTCATCGGACCATTACGCAAAATATATAAGAAATATATTGTGAGTATTAGAGTGTTGTTAACCATTTTCAATTGAGGTGATTGTAAGTAAAAAAAAAAAAAGAGAGATAGAATTAGAGAGAATATAATACCCATATCTGTGTATACCAGCTGAGTGCAAGAGACAGGGAATAAAAAAAAAAAAAATGTCTGCAAATAAGGAAGATATGGTAGAAGTGCCTGCAAAAGTAACCCAGAAACAACCAAAATCTAGTGTTAAAAAAGACACCCCTGCAAAAAGACTAAAATCAGGTGCTGATTCACCCCCATTTGGCAAATTTGTGGATGATGCAATTCTAGACAATATATTGCATAAATTGGATGCCCTACAACCATACATGGAAAAAGTTAACACACGTCTCGATTCCATGGATGTAAAATTATCAAAAATTGATTCCAGGTTTACAGAAGCTGAACAAAGAATTAATGAGTTAGAAAACTCAGTGGAAACAATTACCATGTTAAAAAAAAGAGTTATTACACTTGAAAAAATGTGTGAAAATAATGAAAATAGAAATAGAAGAAACAACATACGTATTTATGGGATCCCGGAAAACACAGAACAGGGAGACATATGCTCTTTTTTTGCAGATTTTTTGGTAAAAGTTTTAAACCTGACAATTAAGCTTGATATACAGGATGCGCATAGATTAGGCGTAAGATCAGCAGGGGCCTCCACTAATAAACCCAGAGGCATTATTTTGAATTTTTTGCAGCGCAGGCATGTAGATATAGTCATGGAAGCAGCTAAGAAAAGTGATAAAATACTCTGGATGAGTCATCAAATATACATTAACAGAGATCTATCCAAAGCCTCGGCAGACAACAAGAAAACCTTCTTGAATATGAGACCAATCTTCAAAAAACATAACATCAGGTATGGGTTTATACATCCCTCAAGCTTCAAAATTACTCACAATTCGGTCACAAAAGTATATGACAACATTGATGATTTAAGAACTTTTCTGTTCAATGTTACCACAGACGAAATGGATACTACCGCCCCGTCCCTGTCAACCACAATTAAATGAAACAAAATGTAAATAAGATGTAACAATTTCCCCACTTGATTACATCTTGGAACATCAGTAACAAGATGTTATTTATTATGATCCTGATAAGATATTTGTCCTTTCTCTCACAGCAACGGTATAGATATATTGAATGTGATATAAAATTATATATTACGTCCAAAAAATAAATAGAGGAAAGGCAAAGACATAATAAAATACGCTGAGAGCGATGAGGCCTCTCTGACTGGGCCGCCAGAATGCTATCGGCCCAATTTTAATACGCCAAGAGTATATTTTTGATGAAACATGAGAATACCCACCTTCAGTGGCTTCTGGTTTCATCCTCACATACTCAACAATTTTTTGCTTTTTATTTCTATTTTTATTTTTATTTTTACTTCTATTTTTACTTCTATTTTTACTTTTACTTTTATTTTTACTTTTTACGTTTTTACCCATCTTAATCCATTTACTCAGTATTTACAGTATACATCTCTAAAAAAGCGTGATAACATGTTAATATATTATTATGACACTGTGCATATGAATTGCTGGAACTCAAAAATATCATTCACTCATGAAGTGCTTTCTATGGTTACTAGGTTAAACTTGGTTTTTAAGGTGATTAATTGCAGAATGTGTATAGTTGAACATTCTATATTTGTACTGTCTAAATTTAGATATTTATATAAGGAAAAAAAGGGTGCAGAATATCTCAGAACTACTTATATATAGAACATGAACGTCACTATTAGTTCATGGAATGTAAAGGGTCTACATGTCAGATCAAAAACCCAAAAGACGATACAATTTTTGAAAAACAAAAACACAGATATTATTTTATTACAGGAAACGCATACTAATGATATTAATTCAGCCAAAATAAAACATAAAGCATATGAAAACAGTGTATGGTCACCAGGTGATGGGAAAAGGAATGGTGTGATCACTTTAGTACATAAGAGATTGCATTCTACCCTAGTCAATTCTAAAGTGGATACTGAAGGCAGATGGGCCATCTCTGAACTTCTCATTGATTCAAACAAATTGATTGTATTTAATATATACGCACCTGTTAATTCTGATGTTAATTTTTGGCACCAGATTAGAAACCTGTTAGTACAATATCCTAATGAAGCTATTAT
>JAUBNS010552766.1:0-18175 GCA_032353815.1 Desmognathus cheaha
CATTTAAAATATCTGTCCCAATAATAAATTAATTATTTAGGTGAATAAGCACATATTTGGGGGAAAATTACTGGGTTGCGCTGAAGGTATCAAATGAGAATTTTAAAAAATTTGTTTATCTTAAAACATTGGACATTTTTTGAAGTAGGTGGGATTGATACATTTTTGGTGGTTTAAATTGACACAATTATAAGTTGTGTTAATTGTGAAGTAAATTTGTCAATGTACTGAGAAGTGCTTGTTGACAAAACTTTTATGAAATGATTTCACAGCTCAAAAAAAGATATTTCTTATTCTCATTTTGCCTGGGTAATGTACTTACCTGCGTACAGAGACGCTGTTACAGGAAAAATGTGGTGAATGCAGATGGTCAGCACCTGGAAGACAAAAGGAATAAGGGTTAGATATCGAGTGAGGGGAAAGGAAGTAGAAAGCAAAGGGGGAGCAGTCACAGGAAGTACCAGGGGAAGGAAGGAAATCTAACTGTAGACTAAGGCATTAACCTTGGTGTCTTATGCATATTAAGTACATATTTGTTGGATATCACTGATTCATAAGGTACCTATTTGTCCAGATAATTAACTACTAAATGGGTACCATTGACATACATTGGGCCAATGGAAAATCCCATGCAAAATGTTTTGGTTTCCAATTTCCTCATTGGTGCATCTGATGCATCAAGGTTAAGGTGCATGAATCCAGAGGTTCTTGGAATATTGCATATTTTTAGGGAAAAAAGTGATCGAGATGGGGTCTTACATCATCCCCTGTAGTACCGGGAAGCTAGTGGATACGTCTGAGTGATGCTGTTTATGATCAATGCTGGAAATTTACCTTAAGAACCTGCACCTTTTCCCCGCAGGATTTTAATGATACACTAAAACATATTCTGTTTTTTTAATGCAGGGCAGGTTATATTTTTTTTAGTAACTCTTAGATTTAGCAAACAGACTCTAGTAAAGTTATGTTTACCCTTATTGAATTTTATGGTAATGTCTTGCAACAGACAAATCCGTATATTGACTGTTCAGATCCATCATTGCTGATGATTTATGCTGCTTTCTTGGTTGCATTTGCCTTGATGTTTGAAAGGCGATAAGAGAAACAGATTAGAAAAAGTCAGTTATTTATTTAATGATAAGGGAGTCATGATACATTAGTTTAAAAGACTCAATTTCACATTTTTGCTGCGGAAACTACGTGACCTCACAGTCCATTGATTGCTCTGAATATTATAAGGGTTTAAAAGGAAATCTAGGTATCTTCTTACATGGTATGGGTTTAATTTATTTCCTTTAAAGAATAAATTGAAATCACGTAATAGCTCTTCAGACACTGAGTCTGTATGTAGTTATGGAATTGGTAATGAACGATTTCTACATATAAAGCTTTTTTGTTTACATTTAATCTGCAGAGAAAAAAATCTATTCCAATTTAGGAAACAGTTACGTTTGTGTATACGTTTGTTGTTTTCCATTGAAGTCAATAGGAGGCAGCCAATGTATACACAAATATAACTGTTTTGTAAATCGAGCCCTTTGATTTTAAGCAGGTATCCCCGTTAAGGTTTTATCTATGATTTAAAAATAATCATGCAGAAATATTTGAATTGGATAAATATTTATATTCTGTACATTGTGCAAGATTAAGTTTATAATTTCCTAAATTAATGTAATATATAATAAGTTGTTTATTGCAATCAACTTTATATACATTTAAAACATCTGTTCCAACAATTAATTTAATTAGGTGATTAAGCAAATATATGGTGAAAATGTCTGTGTTGTACTGCAGATATCAGTTTAGCATTTTATTTGATCATCTTAAAACATTGGCCATCTTTTTGCAGTACTGTGATGGATTGTCACATAAAACTTCAATTCTACACCGTGTCCCCACAGCTTTTTCCAAGAAAAATAATATTCCCTGCTAAAACCCCTTTACTGCGACGGACCAATTTTGTACAGTTTTAAAGAAGATAAATCTTGTGGTGGCCGGTAGCCTCCTAGAGCGGTAATGCACGGACATAGATGATGGTATTTGGAAGGCGAAGTTAATACAGACAGTCAAGGAGTTAGCTTGGCAAATAATAACAGATGCGCTGGAGGAGGGAAGAATGTGTCTGGAACTGGTCAATTTATTGGTGGACCACCAATCCCAAAATCCACTGCATAAACGACAGCTCAAGGACTCTGTCTGGAATTGTGTTGGAAAGGAGCGGAGAACTCCTGATTGTGGAAAGACACTACTGTACCTGGAGGAGGTGTATGGGAAAAGCCATAGTGAGCAAACAACAGCTAACTCTGTTGCCACTGTTATCCTATACTCTGTATAAGATAAAAGTCCCAAAAAAACTGACACATCCAAAGGCCTCAAAGAAGAGGAGGCCCAAGTGAGGCCCGGTAAACAATTCAATTGACGCCTAAAGAAGTGGCAACCCAGAAACAAGGGTGATAATTCAGCTACTGCCCCAAGGAACTTGTGGCCCAAGAGAGTTGGACTGAACAATTTGGCTAAAGCCTAATAAAGACTTTTCCAAGGAAATGATGCGTCAAGTGAGCCAGGTTGAACATTGTCCAGTTTAATAACGACTGTCTCAAGAAAGTGGCGGCCCAAGAGTATCGGGGTGAACAATTTGACTCCAGTCTAACAATGAGACAATTTAAGGGAAGCCTGGATGATAATTCGAAGTGGCCCAAGAGTCAGGGTGACAATTCAACTTCAATGCTGCAGGGACCACTCAAGAAGAAATTCAATGGCGGGTGAGAATCCAGGGCCTGAGCCCAGAGGAGATGATCTAAGACCAAGGAAATAGTGTTGTTCTCAGGGGAGCAGGAGTCTCAAAGGCCATGTGCATGGTCTGGTTTCAAGCTATTTTGAACTGTGTTATTTTAGGCGCTGGACGTGGTCTACTTGATAAGGGGTTTGAGCTAAAGGAAAGTTATTTTGAACTGTATTCCTTAGTCCCTGGATGTGGCCTAACGATTATGTTCTTTCACTAAGTCTCCCTGGAGTAAGGTTATTTCAGTTGTGCTAAGAGTCAATTGTAAATGGAAAGAACGATGTTTACTTGAAACACTTTCAACACAGAATCCAGAGAATAGAACTAAAAAGGAATCTTGTTACCTAAATTTTTCACTGGCATCCATATATTTAATTAAGTTTCCCATTTGCGTTCTGAAGAAAATTCATGAAACGCTTAATAAAAGTTATTATTATTATTATTATTATTATTATTATTAAGAGCTTTTTTTTTGCCCGGATAGATAGATCCCAGGCGCAGGATCCCTTAGTGTTATCTCTGGAGTTTAGTTATTGAAGAAGTTTGTATATATTTGATTTTAACAGTGTAAAATTAACACTTATAGTCATCCAATGTGTCTGGCGGTTTCATTTGGTCCAGTCTGTCCCAAGTACGTTAGGTGGTAACGGATTAATTTTTGCTACTTGACAACCATTATGAATTATGTAGTAAATTTGTCAATGTATTGAGAAGTGCTTGGAGGGAAAAGATTTATGAAAACATTTTACATTTCAAAATAAAGAAATTCTTATTCTAATTCTGGGTGCGACATGCACTTACCTGCGTACAAACACGCTGTCAGGAGGTAGATGTTGCCACTGCAGTTGGTCAGCACTAGAGCTGGGACGAGCCTGAAATTTCACAGTGCAATTTGAGCCCGAGCCGAGCCAGGCAATGATCTTGGGTGTGTCGTGCTCAATCACAAGCATTCAGCACACATGACAGTGAATGAAAACAATGTGTGTCTGTGTTTAAAGGATTCTACTTCATTGTCCAACTGGGATAGGCCTCTTTTTCTTTCCTCAGGGACTTTATAGCCAAGGGAGAGAGGTGATGTAAATGTTCTGTGAAGCTAGCCTTATATTTTTTAAAAATGCAAGCAGGACTTGCATTCATTCTGGGCCAGCCAACTGGTCATGCCCATACTGTACTGCTGACAGTGAAGTGTTAGGTTTTCTTTCAAGCTGCTACCTCAAAGAAAAGTTATTGTAGAGCAACTAACGTGTTGGCACCAAACCCTCCTCCTCCCTCACCCAATCCATGTTGCCCCATCTGCTGCTTTGGCCCCTTTTATTTAAAAAAAATAAAATACAGGCCCCCGTGGACACAGGAGAAAAAAACTAAAATCTGTGTCATTTAAATTCAGTGTCCTGCAATCGGTGTGATTGACATATACCGTCATTCCCACTCACACACAACACACATTCTACTCAATCTCAGCTCTTCTAAGCTTGGCTCGTCTTACCACCGAGCCAAGCACAAGATTGGAATCGAGTCGGGCTCAAGCCTGCTATGGATCGCCCAGCTCTAGTCAGCACCTGGAAAACAAGAAGGGGTAATGGTTAGACATAGAGTGAGGGGAAAGGAAGTATAAGGTAAAGAGGGAGGAGCAGTAACAGGAAGTACTACGGGAAGCTTATCTAAGGGAAGGCTGAGGACTTAGCCTTGGTTTCTTGACCACGTTAAGGGCACATTTGTTGGATTTCATGGTACACTGATTCACAGGGTTCCTGTTTGTCCAGCTAATCAAGGTATGCGAGTCTGGAGGTTGTGGCCATGCTGCACATTGCATTAGGTCGGCAGTAATCCACTCAGGGTATGAGGTATGGAACTTCCTCTTTGGCACAGGTAAAGATTTTGTTTACCGTGGCCGTTCAAATGTCCTCTATGTACCTGAGTTACAATGTTATCTAAGACGCCCAAATAAAAGGTTCTTACATCTTGGACACTGTGTTCGATCATTGCTAAAATCTATGTTGAGGAATTGCACCTTATCTCTGTGACCCTAGGCCTTCATTGGTCTTGTTACTGCCTGTTATTAATACAGACATTGGTCTTCTTTTGTTTGGTCCATATCTAGCCTTGCTCTTAGGTAACCTTGCCTTGTTTGAGATGCAATTGGAATTCCATGTTCACGATATTTCCTATTTTAAACTGATGCTGTCTCTTTTGTTTCTAATGCATTGTTCAAGGGTCTGCCATATAGGATCCTGTGTTTAATCAATGCCGGAAGTCTGCCTTGAGACACCTGCTCCTTTTCTCTCTGCCTTTAAATTTCTGCCTTGTCTGTTTGATGTACAGAGAACTGTTATGTCTTGATTGGTCCTTGTGCGACCTTACTCTGAATTACACTTGTGGTTTCGATAATATGTTTTTTTCTATTCCTATAATTTCCTAATTTAAACTTGTGTTGTATTATTTATTTACTGTGCCATGCTGAAGTTGATCGCGCTCATCTCGGACTGTGCTAGGTGCGCTGTGGGGGTCTCTGATTAAGGTGAGTGCTGCAGGCTAATATGGGTTAGTTTTCTTTGCGTTGCTAGTTATCTGACCTTATCTTGTTTCGAGGCTTTACAGATTCATGTTCAGTCCTATGGGCTTACACTGGTTCTGCTAGTGCTCCCCTTTTTGGATATGACTTTGGAGGCTTCTGGGTATATCAGAAAATTGTGGCACTCTTAGTTGCGAGAACACGAGGCATTGGGCTAAAGCCAACAACATTTTAGGACAGAACGGCTTTTATGGGGAAAAGAGAGAATAAAGGGAAGGTTGGCAGACAGGACTGTTTCTCAGCTATCACTATTTAAGCGCTTTGCATTGTCCTTCAAAACTTGCAGTGAACTGTAATTTGTCATTTGTTTAAAAAATGTTGTTTTACACTAATTGCAGTTTTGAAGTAGTGCATTACCTCGACTTCCTATACTTCCTATATGACCTTTTCCTATAATTATACTGCTTTCAAGTGGCGAGCTATGGTATTACACCTAAGATCATCACATTTTAACAATAAAACTGCCCAAAAAGAAACCATTTTTAAGGAAAACTAGAAAAAAAGAAAGTATAGGCAGTTTTTAATTTTCTTTACAAAACAACTTTTTTTGTTTCTTCATTGTGATGACAGGTCCCTTTAAAGTAGGGCAGATGAACTTAGTGTTAGAGTGCACAGGGAGAGTGGTAGCATAGAGGGGGCAACAACAGGAGGATGTAAGAGGGCAGAAACTAGGGGGCAAAGTCAGGGCAGGGGGATCTAGAAGTAGACGTCACATGTAGAGGTATACCACAGAGAAGGGAACAAGAGGAGGATGGACGTGGGACAGAAAAGTGGGGACACGGGCAGGGCAGGGAGACGTATTGGTAGCATTCACAGTGGACATACCACATAGGGAGCAACACCAGAAGAGAAAAACAGGCCAGGAGAACAGTGGCATGGCACAAACACCACTAGGGGTGTGTACTGAGAGACAGCCACTAAGCGCTTGGAGGTAAGGGGAGGGAAATATGGATATGCAAATAACAATACTACTATGTACTGCATAAATGTGTAAGACATGCACTTACCTGCGCACCCAGACGCTGTCAGGCGGTTTATGGGGCAACTGCAGTGGGTCAGAACCTGTAAGGCAAAATAAGCAAGTCTAAGTGATTTGATGATAAAATCCCCGATGTTGCAGCCGGCATTAATCTGTAGTTCAGGTGACAGAGAGGAAGTGATTTTGACACCAACGTTTTTAGCCAAAAAGCTAGGATAGGAAGGGGACCAAAATAAAGGGCCAAAAGCCAGGGGTCCAGAGTAGACACAGACCAAATCTGTGCCAGAATTTTCTCCCAAGGATTTGCAGATTTTCACTGCACCCTGCGGAATTAGGCTATTTTTTTAATCCTCCGAGGATTCTGTCATTCTTTGCCTTCATGCAGTCAGCTTTAAAGGATAAAAAGGGACAGCAGGTGCTTTATGGCCGCAGTGAGTGGAACAGGTCAAGCTCAGGTTACACATGACTTCATTTAAAGGATGCATTTTCTAGTGTTTCTTCTTGGAAACATCTAAAATATTTTTAAAAAATTCAAAACTATTTGATTTTTCACCATCAACTTGGTTAATATTTTTCTTCTTAAATATTGATGAAATGGGCACATTCACCATTGTGCAAGAGAGTTTTACGGCAAAGAATTTGAGGAAAACTCACAAAAATGGAAAAATGTGCATTTGTTCAAAGTTATCTTTGTGCAATGCACGATACCCTTGTACATATGTGTAAATGGAGTCTCATAGGCCATAGGTATTTCACACAAAAAAGTACATTTCTAATTGCACAAATATATGTGATTCTGAAAGATGCATTTACTGAAGTGCACAATAGATAGAAATCAGACACTGCAGCACTTTTTGTGTTGATTGTGATGGTAGGGGCCGTTTAAATAAACCAATGTAAGTTTACATTTGTACTGTTATTTCCGCAGATTTAGTCATTTTGCCTGCAGAATTCTACTATTTCCCCGCAGAATTTGGGAACACATTTCCACAGTTTTTTAAAATATTTGTCTGCAGATTTGGACTGGCTCTAGTTATAAGGATGCCCAAGTGAAGGCTAGATTTGAGCTTCACATATTCCTTTGACAGGGCTTAATATCAGCATCAAAGGATGTGAATTTCCTTTTGGGTCGCTTATAACAAAGTAGTAAGTTCTTCATGCATAGTTTATATTAATCTGTCTATTTTACCAGAGGAATGGGTCACTGATTTTCTGAAACTGTACTGAAAGAGTGAGAAACACAGCAGTTAGGGTCCGACTGCTCCATATTGATCTCACGCTGAAAGTAATGGCACATGTAGGCAAAAAAACTAGAAGGCTGACCAGAGGTGTTCCCAGTGGAATAGATTAATTCTACCTCCTCTAGCCTTCATTTTTTGTTTTGTTGAAGAAATAAAATTCCTCACTGACTAACCTAAACTGCAGCCTCCAGCACTTTGGTTCAAAGTGGGGCAGCCAATGTTAAAGCAATAAATCAATCACTAACAACCCCATTTCCTATTGATTCTGGGATTTGCCAGAGGTGTTACCTGGTCCGCATTTAATTAAATATATTTATTATGATTTATGTCAAGCTTTTGTATAGTGTTACGATACCTTAAGCAATTTTTGAATGCTTGGAAAAGGTGAAAAGAAAAGTGGAAGGAGGGGAGAGAAGGAAAGGGGGAGTCTGTGGCCATCCTCTTGATAGGCCGTCTGAAGAAGGACAGAATCCAATGGCGTGACAGACCATCATCCATCCTGCATTGAGGCAACTAGTAGCCGACCAGGGCCAATGCCCACGGCTTAGTACTGGATCCACAACTGAACAGAGGACGCTAGGATGCTGGCAGACCTTTTGTGCTATCACCATCACGGGGACTGCACCGACTATAAATATCAGAGGGATCCAGATACATAGAATATATACTTTTAGAGGTAGGCTCAATTGCTGGTGAACACCACTAGATGGTGGCACAAGATAGATGCAGAGAAGTCTCTCTGAAAAAAACACTATAAGGTGTGACTCGGATTCCTGCAATGCTGTAAATCTCATTTGAAAGCTGTCCAATGTCCTTGGAAATTCTCCACAGCAATGGCAAGTAGTTCACCTAGGGGTCTGCCAGTAGGACTCTGAGGCCTGTTGATCGGGAATGCTCAGCTTTGGAGTTGTGCGTTTAATCGACGCCATGACCAAAGTGTAGATGAGGACCAACTGCCGTAGGTCAGCAGGGTGAAGCAGAGTAGGATGGGGGCCCGGCCCGGATAAGGGGAACCCAGCTACTAGACGCTCACACCTAGGCCTGAGAAGGCATCCCAGGGAGGAAGCTGCAACTGAACGAAGCACTAGGCATCACCCATCTGGCTCCAGCCATGCCTGATGTCAAGCAGCATCAACCCATGCATGGGACATGTTCGGAGAATCAACATGGAGCGTGTCTCAGCCTTTGCCCAAGACAGTTCTAATGGTCAGGAAAGACACCAAGGATGTGGGAGGAAAGACTGGCAACGCCACGGTTCCTCAGGGACCAGTAGAAGGACAGGAAGACAAGCAGAGGAGTGGAGGAGCGGGGGAGGTGTTATCGGGTCCACCATCTTCTACTCTCTTGCATATATTAATTATACTGTTGAGTCCCTGCAAAAGCCGAAACTAGATGTACCATTTATACACTGTGGCTCTGCCTGGCATTACTCTACTCCAATGGCTGTGTAATTCTAGCAAACACCTCTGCAGCTTGCAAGTGCTTCTTGATGACCATTCATAAGTTATGAAAGATTTATATTTGTTGATTAATATTTTAATATAAAAATTCATGGCATTTTCAAAGCAGAAAACTATAGGAAACTATTCATAGATGAAGCAATACAAGTGGCAAGGTTGTGTATTTTGCAGCAGGTTGCTGTGGAAAGACATATTAGAGAAGATTGAATTCAACAAACAAATTGATTGGGCATTAAGAAAGTTAAATAACTCAATGTATGGAAACTGTAAAAGTTTACAGTGCTAAGTCAGGTGCCATGGTAAGGGTATGCTGCAGAAGGATGGGATGAGGTGCATCATAGGCGTCACTACTGGGGGAGTGGGCTATAGCCACGAGTCTCCTAGCAATAGCCTTGAATCAAAAGAATGCAATTTGCACTCTATACTGCTGTAATCTAAATGGCAGGCAGATGGGAGCAATAAAAGGACTTTTTAACTTTAATTTATTGCTGAAAGACTGGGCTGAGCCCCGAGTCTCTTGGAAACCTGAAAACAAACGCCCCAGAGGTAGATTGACTCCAATTGTTGTGGCATAAAGGAAATGTCTTAAATCAATTTTAACTTTACCTAAAAGCCACAGGACTACTTCATTTAGAATTAACACCGAAAACTATTATAGACACACTATCAGCCTCATTATGAGTTTTGCTTTAGTGGTAAAATTTGAGTAAATACTGCCTAATTATGAGTTTACAATGAATTTCAAGTTCAAAGAAGGTTTTACTCAAACTCATAATACATGTGCTTTTACTATGTGCAAGGAGGGCCTGTGTAAAAACAACCGTATTATGAGTTTGAGTAAAAACCCTCTTTGAACTTGAAATTCATTGTAAACTAATAATTGAGTAGAATTTACTCAAATTTTACTACTAAAGCAAAACTCATAATCAGGTTGTACGTGTTCTGCCAAGCAAATACTTTTTAACTGTGCTAAGGCATTCTGAATATAATTTTAGACATACTGTAAAGTAATAATGACGGTGCTTCAATATTCCTCAGAAAACTCAATTCCATTGTTGAGATATGTAATTAATAATCAGGACAGGTCTCTTTTGGTTGGAGACACCTCACAGGGACCTTGCAAATCACCCAGGATAGCTATGCACAGTCTGTCCTCTGGTTTAGGTTATGGATTATACTGTTCCTGATATTGTTCTGGACCTGAATTTGTTTATCAATTATGTAATGCGACAGAATTTTTTTATGGTTTTTATTTTGTTGCCCAATGTGATACTTTTAAACAGTGCTCTGAAGGTATGTAGCGTTCAAAACATTATTTTTCCATTCATCATTCATCCAATCAGATGGGAAGATTAACTGGAAGACTCTTTACAGTTTTATGTGCTGGCATTTGCAGGAATTCCCTGATGCAAATACCAGTGGACCAAATCTGGTACCCAGGCCAGTTTCTTGAAGGATACGCAGGGTGACATGATTCATTTTGGGCATGTCCATTAAGCATGCACTGCCCTCCTCCTGATTTTCTAGCCTGAGAACGTAGATTTGCAGGCTGCAGTCTACATCACATGTACTGCCATCAACAACTTTTTTCTGTTGGTGGTAGTGCTAGGAAAATATTGGCTGCAGATTCAGTGGTGTTTGCTCAATGCCTTGCTGAACGATAAAGAATCTGCCAGAAAATGTATGTTTTAGAGGTCGCCGTGCTTGTACCGTAACTAAATCAATATGTGATGTTACAGTATCATATAAAGGATTTTAAATAGTTATGCTTAAATACAGGAAAAGATCCAATTTACCAAGGTAACTGCTAGACCATTCTTACCCTTTATAACCTATAATAGGACCAAATGTTTTTCTTTACCGCCTTAATGATTTCCTTTAAAAGATGCATTAAAATTATATAGTAACTCTTTAGACAATGAGTCTGTATGTATTTGTGGAAATGGTAATGAAATTTGGAACATACAGTGCTTTTTTGTTCGCAAATTAATCTGCAGAAAAAACAAAATCCACTTCCCCTTCTGCAAATTTTGTTTTTTAACCAGGTATCCTCAATGTTTTATCTCTGATTAATAAATAATGCAATAATCTTTGTATTGGATTAATATTTATATTCTATACATTATTGCAAGGTTATGTTTAAGATTACCTGGATTAAAATCACATTTAATAAAATATATACACTCTGATTATGTGATATTATATTAACTTGACATATATATAAAATATCTGTTCCAACAAGTAAATAACTAAATAGGTGATTAAGCAAATTTGTGGGGAAAATCAAAAAATAATGGACATCTATTTAAAAGTACATTATGTGGGAACTGATTAATATTTGCTCGCCTTAATTAAAAACCATCATGAAGTGTGTGAATTATGTGGAAAATCTGTCAATATCTTGAAAAGTACTTGTTTACAAAACATTTATAAAATGATTTTATATTTGAAAATAAATTATTTCCTATTCTAATTCTATGTGGGACATGAACTTACCTGTGTACGAAGACACTGTCAGGTGTAGATGTGGTGACTGCTGCTGGCCAACACCTGGAATTCAAAAAGGAATAAGCATTAAATATAGAGTGATGGCAAAGGAAGAAAAAGGTGAAGGGGAGGAGTAGCCTAGTTAAGTACTAGGGAAAAGAAGTAGATCTAAGGGGAGGCTAAGGATTTAACTTTGGTGCCTTGTCCACATTAGGGGCACATTGGTTGGACTTCAATGTACACTATTCATAAGGATATATACATACTAGTACATACTATTCATACAGGTAAGTGCATATCGATGCACTTACCTGTATCCATATGTCCAGCTAATCTACAGTAGGTATGCGAGTCTTGAGCTTGAAGGAATGCTGCACATTATTAGCAAGGCACTGATCTAGGCAGGACTTAGATATTCCCCTGTGGCACCGGTAAGCTAAACGGCTACCTATGACTGACTGTTTATCTCATGTTGTCTTATTTGTTTCTTGAACTGTGTTCAAATTAATCACGCTTATCTTTAAATGAGCCAGGTATGCTACGGGTATCTCTAGCTAATGTGAGTGCTTCAGAGGAATACCTGCTTAGTTTTCTTATCTCTGTTCTATTAGCCTTGCTGGTTATCTGGCCAGATTTGTTTTGTGTCTTTACAAGTTCAGTCCTATGAGTGTACTTGGTTCCACTACCTCTCACATTTTGGTTAAGATGGCAGAGGCTTATGATTGTAATCTAAAAGTATAGGTCCCTTACAAAAATGAGGCCACCCATAAGGCTCACACCGACAGTTTGATACAACACCTACTCCTCATAGTAGTAGATGTTGTGGTCTTACTATTTCTTATTCTGATTCTGTGAGGGACATGCACTTACCTGCATCCAAAGACGCTGTTGTTGGTAGGTGTGGTGACTGCAGCTGTTCAGCTCCTGGAAGACAAAAAGGAAAAGGGTTAGAAATCGAGAAGAAAGAAAGTGTAAGGTGAAGGGGAGAAACAGTCACAGAAAGTACTAAAGAAAGAAGTATATCTAATGGAAGACCAAGGTATTAGCCTTGGTCGCTTGTCTACATTAAGGACACCTTTATTGTATTTCACTGATTTCAAAGGTACCAACTGATTAAGATATGCAAGTCTATAGGTTGTGACCATGCTGCACATTATTAGGATGAAAGTGATCCAGACAGGGTAATACATCTTGCTCTGGAGCACTGTTAATTTACTTCTAAGTGATTTTGTAAAACGTGGCCATTCAAATGTCCACTGTTTATGCTCATATGCCACAGCTGCATCAAAAAAATGTGTGCACTCTGCATTTGCGAAGTGCACGTATACTCATAAATCTCATGAAGGCTTCCGTAAGATTATGAGTTGAAAAATGGGTATGCAGAGTTCTATGCGCAAAAACGTGCGTAAAACTCTGCATATGCATTTTTCATGCGTATGGCACAGATCCTAAACATAAAATATGCATAGGATCTGTGAAAAAGCAAACGCAGAAGACTAGCGTTGGCAATGCCACTAGTCTTCTGCTTGCGCGTTATGAATGAAACGTTTTACATTTTGTGAATGGGGTTCTATGGGCCCCATTCACAAAATGGAAAGTAAAGTTGGTCCCTACAGATCGTAGGGTCCAACTTTACTTTTTTGCATATGGCACGCATGATTGCATGCATTTGTGATGCGTGGGGGAAACCCATAATCATGCGTGCCCTACGCCAAAAAACACACAGAGATTCTTCCGGAATCTCCATGTGTTTTTTCCATGGGCTGTGCGCATTTTATTGCGCACAGCCTACAATCTTGCTTTGAGGAAAAAATGCGTAAAAAAATGCATATACGCATTTTTTTACGCATTTTTCCCCTCAAAGCAAAACTGATAATAACCCTGAAAGTCTTTTGACTGCGAGTATTATTGTCACAGATACATGAAGTAAGACACGGATATATAAGGTACCCTGTGGACTCTGTGTTTGATGAATGCTAGAAGTCTACCTTGAGGAACTGCGCTTATTCTCTATGCCTCCAAATCTTTACCTGTCTTCATAATATTTCTGTCATGCCTTGACTGGTTCATGTCCGACATTATTCTGAATTAAACTTGTCATGTCTTTGTTACCATGGTATTTCATGTTCACACTATTTCCTGGTTTAAACTAATCTTGTCTTATTTGTTTCTTAAACCATGTTCAGATTAATAACACTTATCTTTGATTGAGCATGATACACTGTGGGCGGGTCCTGTGGTTAAGGTGAGTGCTTTAGGGGAATACCTGTTTAGCTTTCATAGCCGTGTTTGCATTGCTACGTATCTGACCCTATTTGTTTTGTGTCATTCAGTCTTGCAATCTTGCTTTGATTCTATTTTGTATTCATGATTACAAATGAGTATTTTCAAAAAGTGTGGTTCCCTTACAACGAGAAAACTCTATGGAACTCAAGCATACAGTTCGATGAAACACTCATACTGCCTGTTACAATGACAAAACTGCACGATGAACTCTTTACCGCCAGGAAACCATTATGTTATTACACAAGATCTCAGCTTTCCAAGATAATATTGTTACTGTATTTTCTAAGGGGTTTATTATTTTTATGGTGAGTGAGTTCTGAAGTAAGAAACCCAACAGAGTAATTGCATTTGGCGGTTAGCAAATGCCAAAACCAACTAGGAGGAAGGGTAGCTTTTACCTGCTCCACCTTTGTTTAGATGAGTTTCACAAGAGGCTGAAGATAATTCTGCTTTTTTAACATTGTGCTGGTTACATTTTCTTTACAAGGCTTTGATTTACTAAACAGATTCTAGTAAAGGTACCCTTCATTAATTTGTATGCTAATACCCTGCAATGCGCAACCCTGTAAATATTGAATGTTCAAATACATTTCTGATTAATTATGATTATTATGTGGTAGCCTTTGCCTTGCTATGTGAAAGGCAATATGAGAAACAGATTAGAAAAAGTCACTTATTTGATTAAAGACAAGGAAGTCATGATACACTACTTTAAATGACCCAATATCAAGTTCTTGCTGCGGACGTTTTGTGGCCTGACAACCCCTAGATTGCTCTGTATTTAAAAAGTTTAAAAGGAAATCTAGGTACCTTCTTACTTGGTTTAAGTTGAATTTATTCCCTTTAAAGGATACATTGAAATCATATAGTAGATCTTAGCCACTGTGTCTTTATGTAGTTGTGGAAATGGTAAAAACAAGGTTTTTTTGCATATGCTTTTTTGGCTGCATTTTAACCTGCAGAGAAACAAAATGTATTTATCTTTCTGTCCTTCTTGAACATTGTCCAAGGTTAAGTTTAAAATTACCTAGAGATTACCTATATATATATAGGTAATCTCTAGGTAATTTAAATGTGATATTTTAGATATTTTAAATGTGTATCAAGTTGATTCCAATAAAGGTATTGTATAATCACAAATCTTATACAACTTATTAAGTTATATATATATATATATATATGAACAATGCCTCTCTCTGCTCCCGAGAGCGCAAGGCACGGATCAGAACACTCACACGCCAGGACCAGTGAGTAACAAACTTGCTGAGACGGGTTTTCTCAGAAGAAAGACATCATTTTTATTATTTATTTTTCATCTTACGTTGTTTGCAGTAGAAAAAGGTGCTCACTGGTCCAGCACAGTGGCCCAGGAGTGGTGAGGCATAGAAAAACAGCGGGCAGCCGCCCGTTTCGCCCGCTTTTCCAGACGGGGCTCGTCAGTGGATACAGTGGTGAGTCAAAACAAGCTTTTTAAAGGTACCATGTGATATCATCCTGCCAATCAGGAAAGGCACATGGTAACATAGAGCATTGTGGAAGATGTGGTCAACCGTTAATTTCTGCACATTGTCAATAATTTCCATGCTAAAAAATATGGAGAATAACAATATGAGGACAATGCTCCAAGTCGTGAACAGTGTGTACAATTCAGATTTACACTAGTGCTGCCTCCAAGAGGATGTTATAGCTTAATGCAGTGAACGCAACCGCGTCCCACTCGTAATGTCAAGAATGCAAAAGGAAAGCAAGCATATTGAATAGTGTATCTTCACACTTTACATAGTACAAGGTAAAATTAATGGGACAAGAGCATTCCTGCATAATGCCAATAACACAGTTGAGTCCCAAAATTTGTACAAGGTGACCAATGTTTTTTCATGTACACTTGTAATTTACAATGTGAGAGAAAAGGTTTGTAAAAGCCAACATTCCAGCATAATGCAAAAGAATGATATGCGTTAAAAAAATCACATAGGGATCAAAATCCACAGTGCCTTATTACATATATGTATGACAAAACCACTGTAAAGTGATAAAATGAAAAAGAGAAAAATATAAACAAATAAAACATTAAAAATTTGGACTAAGCCAAGAAACAGCCACCCTTGAGACATAACAATCAAAGGTGTTTCAAATAGGCTGTTGGTGGCGGATCAAAATTCAGTCCAGAAGGTATGCCTGAGGGGAGGCCCTGCGAGCAACAGAGGATCCAATATCTCTTACTGAATTACGAAAGAAACCAATGGAGACCTTCAGCTGTATTGATCCCATGTGGTGTCTTTGTGCCCAGTTCTAAAATAAGGCCAGTTTCTAAACGTCTTAAGTGACGTTCCCTATCGCCTCCTCTAGGATTCTTAACACAGTGCTTTACACCAGCAAATCGGAGCTTTTCCACCTTACTCTCATGCTTAGCCTGAAAGTGCAGTGCCATAGGGTAGTTTTTGTCAACATTGACAATTGCCCTCCTATGCTGACTGATCCTGTCACGCAGTTCAACTGTTGTACTCCCAACGTACATCAGTTGACAGGGGCACCACAGAATATACACCACGTATTCAGTGCTGCAGGTGATGTGTTGGTTAATTTTGTATGTTCTTGTGTTTGAACTGTTGGAGTAAGTCGTGCAGTTGGATTTGGTGTGACAGCACCCTCTACAGCATCCACAGCTAAAAAAAACCAAGATGGAATTGAGCCAGTTGGTGGATTTTATGGGATAGAGGTGACTAGAAGTAACTATGTCACCAATAGTAGTTGCTCGTGTAGAGGTAATGGAGGCTTTTTGGGAGATCACCGGGTGGATATCTGGATCGCTTCTAAGGATGTCCCAATATTTCTGTAGAACATTCCTAAGGGAACCAGTGCGATTGTCGT
Organism: Desmognathus cheaha; assembly: GCA_032353815.1. NCBI lineage: Eukaryota > Metazoa > Chordata > Amphibia > Caudata > Plethodontidae > Desmognathus > Desmognathus cheaha. Next base: position 16,679 of record JAUBNS010552766.1, read on the forward strand.
ATCGGGAGATGAACCTAATTACCCTAGGGGTGTCTTCATTATTACTTCTGATTAGAGTGTTAATTCTGGGTACTGAATTAGCTTTCTGTACTGCCATGTTGATGGTGCCCCTTGAATAACCCCGTTGGGAAAAGTTCCTCACCAGTTTAGATGTTGCCAGGTTGAAATTTTCATCCAGAGAACAGTTGCGTTTAAAACGCAATAATTCCCCATAGGGGATATTGCGTATGCAATGTTTTGGATGGGCACTGCGGGCATCCAAAATTGCATTTGTGGCTGTGGGTTTACAGAAAGTATCAGTGTGGATCAAACCCCCTTGAATGAAGATTCTAAGATCTAAGAAAGGAATTTCATTCCTAGAAAAATTAAGCGTGAAATGGAGGTTGAGAGTGTTAGAATTCAAAATTTCCACAAAAGAAATCAGTTCCCCTTCATCTCCACACCAAATAATGAACAGATCGTCAATATACCTAGACCAGAGTATCACCTTGTCTGTATATTGTTCGTTCTGTTCTGTGAAGACAAGTGTCTCTTCCCACCATCCCAGGAACAGGTTAGCATACGAGGGTGTGAAGGCTGCCCCCATCGCAGTGCCTCACAGCTGATGGTAAACCTGTTCCTGGAATAGAAAAAAGTTGTTACGGAGAGAGAAGTCAGACATCTCCAGGATCATCTCACAGAATTCTCTAAAGCTAGCAGATCTCTTCTTCAAGAAGAAAGACAATGCTTTCAAACCAGCCTCGTGTGAAATGGACGTATACAGACTTGTCACGTCTAAAGTGACCAATATATAGCTGTCTAACCAAGGGATGTCATATAGGCGATTCAGAATTGCAGTAGTGTCCTGTAAATACGACTGTAAATTAAGCACATCAGATCTAATATGGTGATCTATGAATTGTGAAACATGCTCAGTAATGCTGTTAATAATGCTTACGATGGGCCGACCAGGAGGGTCCGTTAGAGTCTTATGCACCTTCGGCAGCAAGTAAAATGTTGGAAGAGAGGGAAACTCTGTTATAAGAAATTCTTGTTCCAATTTGGAAAGCAAGCCTCTGGAAGTCCAGTTGTTAATCATACTGTCCAGTTTGATTTTTATGCTTGCTAATGGATTTTTTGCGATTTTCTGGTAGCAAGAGATATCCCCCAGCTGTCGCATTGCTTCGGCAACATAATCAGTTCTATTTTGGATCACGATGTTCCCGCCCTTATCTGATGGTTTTATGATTATGGACGTATCTTCCTTCAGATTCTGAATGGCCATTCTTTGTTTAGGATCCAAGTTGTCATGGTTGCGATGGCTCCATTTGTCACGAACGAGATTGAGTTCATTAACCACACACTCAGCAAAGATATCGATCTTGTCCGTAGCTCGAGAGAAAGGGACAAACCGCGAGGTCCTTCTCAGGTTGCTGTCTTGTCTAAGATCACTCTCTATGTAAATATATATATATATATTTTTTTTTTAATTTTTTTTTTCTTAATTAAAGACTTGCA
>JAUBNS010552767.1:0-10694 GCA_032353815.1 Desmognathus cheaha
AACAATAATATAGCCCTCGGCCTGCGGCCTCTGCAATTGATGTCGGGAAGATTTACCTCCCTCGGGCAGTAAAATCCCTATATGGACCTCAACTGCAGTCCAATATATATATATATATATATATACATAAGTGTGTGTCCACCAACACAACGGTGCCAAAGCACCTTAGAGCACGGAACACACCCTAGCTGTCTAGGGACATGCACACTGTTACTCTCACGATCTCCTCCACAGTTGCAACAAAGACGATAAATGTTCAGTCAGTTTTCTTCAAAAAATGCTTTTAATCATCAGAAAACGATTTACGAGAACCTCCAAACGAAAAAAAATATTTATATACGCAGTGCTACCCATACACTGTTATTAAACAGAGCGTGATCCGTTTTCCACCGCCCTGTATCCCAGAACGGATTGCTCAGTGGGAAACCGGGCCCCGTGCCAACACCTAATTAAGTAACATCAGCTGTCAGAGGCTAGCCGATACTGTGTCTTTGCCGAAGACATTGCAGTTCCATTAGCATTACACAATCCATTCCTAGATTCAGGAGGGAAGATAAGCATGTTAGTGTATATTGAAGCGCTCTTTTAAACCTAAGTTTAGATGATGCCTCATCCAAACCATACGAGCAAAAGCTCATATGAGCAATAACAGCAAAGTTCAGCCGGAGTGTATAAACAGATGTACAATACATGTAAGGGCCACAAGAGGGCAGCATAGCACCATCAATATAAAATACATTCAAAAAAGGTTTCTTGCTGAAACAGTTATGGCATTACGCTTCATTCATAGCAAATATGGATGGAGTCACCAATCAATATCCATGAACTATAAACCATCCATGCTACTTCCTGTTCCCCCTTTCGATTAAAATAACATTCAGGAAATCACAGAAGAAATGCCATATCCAAAAATCACGTAAGGAAATCAGTCGAACCTTTAACTTATAGGCGCTGTCTGCCCTAGAGGTAGTAACATTTTTTCCATCATCACTCCGCTACTGCTGAATTTTAGATTCAGTTGCTCAAAAGATTTTTTATAGTAATATTTGACAAATGTAGGGTCACTGAACCTTCTCACAGTGCACCGCCATAGCATAACTTTTGTCTTTATTTTTTATGGCCCTCCTATGTTCCAATATACGCTCAGACACCTCACGTCTAGAACTGCCTACGTACTTTAGGCCACATGGGCATTCCAACACGTAAATGACCCATTCAGTGTCACATATGATTGTATCATAAATTCTGAAGGTTCTATCTGAAAAGTTACCCCGATACGTTTTAACTTTGTAGGCCGATTTATTGCATGCTCTGCACTTAGTACAACTATAAAAGCCCCTATGGTCTAACCATGATTTACTTCTCTGTGTCGACATGTGGCTGTGTACCACCTTGTCTTTCAAAGAGGGTACTCTAGAGTTTGAGAAGGCAGGTTTAGGAGGTAAGATCTGTTTAAGTATTGGATCTGCCTTCAGAATGGGCCAATTTTTCACAAATGACTGTTGGATCTTAACCGTAGCCTTGCTGTATCTCAGGAGCATGCGTATCGGTTGTATTTTATCCTTTCTACAAGATGACCCCCTTAAAATCTCTGAGCGAGTGGTCAGATCTAATTTATGTAATGCCCCCTTGATCACTTTTTTGGGGTAACCACATTGCTCAAAGTCATGGTTTCTATTCTTCAGCTCCTGTTCTCTCACTGAGTCATCACTACAATTCTGCATAGTGCAGAGAAATTCAGAATATGGAATATTCCACTTACAGGCTGTGGTGTGACAACTTTCTTCAAACACAAAAAGAGGTAAGGACTGCTATCAACAGGAATGTGCAGTCAATGCTAAACAAACCACAGAAAATCCTGTCGATCAAGAATTGTTTGACTTTTTCTCACTCGGCGTTACACAATCAGCCGACTTAAGCCAAAAACATTGAAAATTGAACATATTTATTCTGGCACATTACTTGCCAACTCATCTAAGTCTGAAAACAGAAACCCTACGTGACATATCCAAATCCTGTCTTAACATCAGACAGGTCAGGAACCAGCGAGAACACTGGATATGATAAACAAAAAGTGACCCCTACACCCAAAGGCTAAAAGCAATTAAAAACAATTAAAACATTTCTCAAGCTCTAACATGTTTCAGCCACTGGCTAATTCCTTTGTGGCCTTCTTCGGAGAGAAATGATCTTTTGAAACAGGGGTCACACTATTCTGGAAAAACAAAAATGAACATAAACAACAGTTACAAGCTAGAATGATCCACAGCTCAATTCCAAGAATGTTTGTATCAAGTGAGGCGTGAAACATACACAATAATGCAGAGCATGCAGGGCCGAGGCATAATGAATAAGCAAGGTAGTTCTGAGGCTGGTATAGCGAGGCCTCGTTCAAGCACAAAGTCAGGGAGTCACTGTGTATCAGAAACACGCTGAAAGGCATGCAGTACTAATGCCAAAAGAGGTAATAAGGCTGCGAGGTGCGGCAGGACAATGAGCACCAAAAAACCTGCGGGGTCAATAAGTACCTGTGCAGAGATGACAGAAAGCACACACGGAATAATGCTCAAGGCAGTGTCGGTGGTGAGAAGGCCCGGGTCAAAACGGCCTAAAAAGTGGAAAAATAACGAGGACTAATACGGGTGGAAAAAAGCCGGGCGAGAAGGCCGGGCAAAAAAGTGGAGAAAGAGCCGCTAGACGGGTGCCAGGGGAAAATGAAAAATTAAAAATGAAAGGACTCACGAGTAACGTGGGGGGACCCCGTACAAATCAGGGGCCAGGGGGCAGAGAATGCATACCCTGCAGAGGAAAAGGGAAAAATCAAATTTTAAAAAAATTTAACTGCTGTAGACGCATTAGAAAAAGTGGTTACAAAAACCAATCTGTTCAACTCTGGTTTGCGGGGGGCAGGTCTCAACGTCAGCTCCCGATTGAAAAACCTCGCTCTCCTTTGTGCTCTCTTGACTAATTTCCTGGGAAATCCCCTATCAATGAGTTTAGCAGACAAAATATCACATTCTTCATAGAAATGGGCGAGATCAGTGCAATTCCTACGGATTCTAAGAAACTGCCCAAAGGGTAAATTCTTTTTCACATGCTGGGGATGGAAACTAGTAAAATGCAAACCTGCATTTCTGTCTGTGGCCTTCCTATGTAATGTGGTTTTGAGTGTTCCATCAGCATAAAAAATGCGTAGGTCTAGAAAAGACAATGAATCTTGGCTCCTTTCCATGGTGAACCATAAGTGTTGGTCAAGATTGTTGACCCAATCATGGAATCTGGTTATCTCTTCATTAGTACCACGCCAAATAACAAAAATGTCATCTATATATCTCCTCCATTGACAAATATTACTGGAGAAAGGGTTACTGATGTCATAAATAAACTTCTGCTCAAAATCATCGACATAGAGGTTAGCAAGAGTGGGACCAAAAGTGGTTCCCATCGCAGTGCCACCTATTTGCTCGTAGAAGGCATCATTGAAAGAAAAAAAGTTTTTGGTCAGGGCAAAATCAGTGGCCCAAAAAATGAACGAATCAGGAACCCCCGTGTGGGTAGTACGTAAGGATAGTGTACGTTTAACCACATCAAGGGTTGCTTGCTGGGGGATGCTCGTGTAAAGGGACTCGATGTCGGAGGGGGCGTGGCGACGGCGGGCAAGATGGCCGCCTTTGTGTGAGGCTCTCGCGGCGGCGCTTCGATCCGTCGGCATCGCCACGGAGGATGCGGTGACCCCTGCATGAAACCCTTATTTTCAGTCTCCTGATGTCTTGCTGAAAAAGAAGATGCGACTTGCGCTTTGAATAATGGCATATTAAGGCGTTTTTGGCTCTCCATGTGAGACGCCTCTGAAAAATGGCTGACGGATGAGGTGAGGGGAAGCAGGAGCGGGGTCCCAGCTAAGGGCTAAAAAATCTTGTTATTGTCTCGTAAGTGAACTGGTGGCTCTGGGGGTTGCGTCTTCGTGGGGGCTGGCGGGGGGCTCGAGCCGGAGGGCTCGTGTGTCGTTGTCGGCCCGCGTGGAGCGCGGCCTCTGGGGCTCCGTGTATCGCTACGCCTGCGGGGTGCAGATCGGGAGCGGGCTGAATCAATCCCGCTCCCCCTGAGACTCCTGCGAGCACAAAATATTGCCGTGGCCCTAGCTGGAGGGGCTTTTTTCGATCTTGGCCCTCCCCGTGACCCCCCCTCCCTCTCCTACTAAACTACACGCTGTTCTGGAAGTAGCGTGAAGACATCCATATGACGGATTACAAGGCATGTCTTCCCTCTACACCGAAGACTGTTGTATTGACGTGAAAAACAGTAGCACTGCATGACAATCACGTTGTTTTGTATTCACATTACTGCGGAGTGTTATGACAAACAAAATGGCGGCGTCGCAAACAAAGAAAAGAAGAGCGAACTGCTGACTTCATGTGCTCAGTAATATTAATGGCCCTTGCAGCATATGAAGAGAACACGTGACTGTTGCCACACGAGAACATGAATAAGAGAAACCGAAACTTGAGTTAGACGCCATTTTGTCTCTGTACCACTACAATATACAGAGCTTTTTTTTTTTTTCTTTTCTTTTTTCATTTTTAAAATGGCGCCGAAGAAAGACACATCGATACAAACAAAAATGGATAAATATAAGACTTCGGGTGACGCAGGCGCTTCACCCCGAACATCGGTGATCCTGGAGGAACCCACTTTGTCTGATACAGTGCAGAAAATGCTTGCAGAACTCCGGAAAGGGTTTGCTCAAATAAATGATAAGCTTGACACACATGGTACTTGTCTTACTGGGTTGCAGACAGCTGTGGACTCATTGAAAACAAAAGCACAACAAAGCGAGCAGAGACTGGGAGATACAGAAACTGCAGTTGCTGATCTCGCGGCACGTCTTAAATTGGCCGAAACATCTGTTGTAAGTATGAAAAATAAGCAGGATGACTTGGAGGCGAGGTCGAGACGAAATAATGTTCGAATTCTTGGGCTTGATGAAACGCACACAGCTAGACCTCTAGAACCACTGATGGAAACAATGTTACGTGATCTACTTGGCTCGGAAGGTCTTTCTAACCACTTTGTGATTGAAAGGGCTCATAGGATTCCGGCTACTAAACCCATGGTGGGGGCGCCTCCTCGCCCCATTATCCTGCGGCTTCTTAATTATAGAGACCGAGATGCTGTCTTGAAACTTGCACGTGAGAAAGGTGACTTGAGATACCAAGGCTCTAGGATTTCGATCTACCCGGATTTTACAATGGCTGTGCAGAGTGCTAGGCGTGCGTTCCTGGATGTTAAAAATACGCTACGAAGTAATGGTATTCCTTACTCAATGATGTATCCAGCGAAACTACGTGTAGTATTCAAGGATAAGACTTGGTTCTTTGATAACCCATCCGCTGCTGAGACATTTATATTGGACAATATTGGAGAGCTGCAACGTAGACCACCGGGACCTCCAAGGGCTAATACCAGGCAACGAGGACAAACTGGGGAAGGTTCCTTGTCAGCTAACAACATGACAGAGGACGACAGATTATCTGTAGCTATGGGTGGCTCTTGAAAATATATTTATATTACAATTTTAAGGTTTTAATATAGTTAGGCCCCTAACTAAATGTACTCAGGGTTGAAATGTGAGGGCGGCTCCTATTGCTGGCCATATGCTGACGGTGTATACTAGACATGTAAAACTAGCTGCAGCTGCGATGGCCTCCCCCCTTAAGCGATTGCATTAGTTATGTATGAGTGTTATGTTTTTTTGGTGTTGGGTTTTTGGTTTGGTGTGAATGTTGGTATGTGTGTATTAGGTATAGAGGGTGTCACTGGATGTAAGTTGGGGAAATGTCTAGTGTGGGAGGAATTGGGATATTGGGTTTTTTTTATTTATGTAGATAGTTTTTTTTTTGGCCATGGACTATGGAAGAGAGAGGGTGAATGGAGCTATAGACACAGTAAAAGAAGAATTTTTGATCCCGGGAGGTTTAGTTGATTATATATTATTATGAGTAATAAATATGCTGAGAGGATGAGAATAATGACCTGGAACGTGAGAGGTTTGAATTGCCCCATGAAAATTAGGAAAATAGGGAGATATGCAGAACGACAGAATATTGACGTATTGATGTTACAGGAAACACATTTATTGAAAGAAGCTCATGATAAAATGTTACCTAGATGGTCTGGTCCAAGGGGAGGTGCGGCGTACTCTAAATATGCCAGAGGTGTAGTTATCCTTATACGTAAACATCTCCCCTTTCGACTACATTCAATAAGAACTGATACTGGAGGCAGATGGATACTGCTGGCAGGCGAAATAAATGGTGTAAACATACTTTTTTGTAACAGCTATGCCCCAAATGTTGATGATCCAGAATATGTAACTACTGTCCTTCTGCAATGTATGAGTTTCCCTGACTATTATTGGTGTATAGGTGGCGATTTTAACACTACATTTGATGACAAGATAGATAGATCTAAAGGGGCAAATAGAGCCACTCCTAAAGCAGCACGAAGTTGGATAGAACAGATGGGAATATATGACATGGTAGATGCATGGCGGCTGTGGCACCCAGGAGTTAGGGGTTACACGCACTACACTACAGTGCATGATCTGCATACTAGATTAGATGGGTATTTAATTGACAGTAAAATGTATGGATGTGTATCAGATGTGAATATTTTTCCACGAACATGGTCTGACCATTCTCCAGTTATGTTGGAATTTTCATTAAGAACTGCGTTTAGTAACACACATATATGGAGAAATAAACCTAGAGCTTATAATGATCTGGTATATAGGACTGAAATGACTAGAGCATTAACAGACTATTTTGAACATAATCAAGGGACTGTGGAATCTAGTGCTATTCTTTGGGATGCATGTAAATGTGTTATGAGAGGGAAGGCGATGTCATTGGAAGGAAGTATATTAAAAACTATTAGGAAAGAACTTGAAGAACTGGAAAGGAAACTAGATGAAGTTACAAACAGAATGACAAACTATGTATCGGCTCAAGACAGGATTGCATATACCAATTTGCTTCTGGAATATGATATTGTAGCAAAAAGAGAGCTGGATTACTTGTATAAAGAACAAAATGCTAGGAGATATAGTGAAGGCTCTAGACCAGGCAGACATCTTGCTAGGTTAGTCAGACAAAGCTCCTCTCCACCTACAATAACACAGTTAAATGATAAAGATGGTAACGTATTGAGAGACACTGCTGCAATACTAACAGAATTTAAAAACTACTATGAAGAGGTGTATAGTAATGTAACTGAAGTATTACCTGAAGAGATAGCTGATTATCTAAGTGATATACGACTAGCCTGGGCCTCAGATATAGACAGGAAACTATTAAACGATCCGATTACTAGCGAAGAAATTATAACAGCCATAAAAGGTTTGCAGATTGGTAAAGCTCCTGGTCCTGACGGTCTTGGAGCTGAATTTTATAAAGCACATTGTAACTTCCTCGCACCATATCTGAGAGACATATATCTTAATGCGTTTGAAGTCGGAGAACTGCCTGACACAACCAGGGACGCTCTTATAGTGTCACTATTAAAACCCGGGAAAGCTTCAGAGAACTTAGACTCTTATAGACCATTATCCATGTTAAATACCGATATGAAAATTCTAACTAAAGTGTTAGCCAATAGACTGATGTATATTATGCCTTTTTTAACACTCCCAGATCAAGCTGGATTTGTACAGGGTAGAGCCACCACTGATAACCTCAGATTATTATTTGCTATATCAGATGCAGTGCAAGACACTCAAGATACTATAGTCGCCTCATTGGACTTTCAAAAAGCGTTTGATACTGTTAATTGGACATATTTATTGACTGTGCTCTCGAATATGGGTCTGGGATTGCAGTTCATCAAAATGATTAAAACTATATACACAAAGCCTAAAGCCAGAATATTAATAAATAGTACCTATTCAGACTATTTCCTTATTGAAAAGGGAGTGCGTCAAGGTTGCCCACTATCACCTCTGTTGTTTGCCCTGGCGATAGAACCATTTGCTTGCAAACTTAGACAACGTCATATTAATATGGGAATAATATTACCAGAAGCTAGGATAACAGTGTCTTTATACGCAGACGATATATTGGTATATATCCAAGACCCCAGCGTACAAGTACCACATCTATTAGATGAGATTGAAAACTATAGCGTGGTATCTGGTATAAACATAAACTGGAAGAAATCAATAATGTTCCCCTTAAATGACACGACCTGGACTCCTGCATTAGACTGCCCATTAACATTTGAAAACTCTAGTTTTAAATATCTTGGTATATATTTCGCTAGGGATAAAAAACAGCAATACATTAGAAACTATGTCCGTTTATTGGAGGAAATAGAAACACTAGCCGAAAAATGGAAGAATGTCTCAATAGACTTAGCAGGTAGAATAGCACTTGTGAAAATGATAGTTTTACCTAAATGTCTATATATATTTCTAAATACTCCTGTGATTCCACCAGTGAGGTTCTTCACTACATTACGTACACACATTTTACGAATTGTATGGGCTGGTAAACAACCCAGAATATCGCATGATGTATTAGTACAGCCACTCACAGAAGGTGGTCTTGCATTACCCGATTTAGAGAGATACTACGATGCCGCTCAATCTTTTTTCATAGCTAGATGGTTTAACACACATGACATACGCCCACATAAATGGGCGGAAAGAGCGCTAATCGAAGGTGAAGATCTTAGAGAACAGGCTTTAAAGGAAGATGTGATCGTGAAGCCATATAAGGGAAATGTGGTTAACTGCTCCAAAAATGCTTTGAGAAGAACAAAAAAATGGGTAACGACCCCACTCCAAATAGCAGGTGACATAGATATACGATGGGTACCACAACTCTCCTTAAATAACGAACCTAGGTGGATTAGATACTTGGAAAGGGCAGGATTAAAAAAAGTCAAAGATCTATTCGTGGATGATTGGTTTAAGGCACATTATGAGCTGGAACAGCATGCTGCATTTCAAGGATGTGATGCATTTATGTACATGAGAGTTAAAGAATCTTGTAAAAAATGGTTACTAGATTATCCCTTTCTTCCTCCAGATGACCCTGTTGTGAAACTGATCTGTCAAGAAACTGAAAACAGTGTCAAAGTATCTGAAATATATGCTGTGACCTCTAGATCGATTCCCGAGTATTGGGATAAATTAAAAGGCAAATGGGAGACAGATATAGGCGAATTAATACCTGAAGAAGAATGGGCATTAGCCAAAAAACAAATAAAAGAAATTGCATCTAATTACAGATATAAACTGGTTCAATTCAAGGTTTTACATAGGATGTATTACTCTCCATCTAAACTAGCTGAGTATTATACAGACAGAGACCCTAGATGCCCCAAATGTAATTGTATAGAAGCTGATTTTTACCACTTGATTTGGGCTTGCCCTAAGATACAAAGCTATTGGTTTGAAGTGATGTCAGAAACAATGAAGATATTAGGATGTGAACTGAAACTTGATCCTAAGATATGGTTGTTAGGCGTGAACATCGGTTTATTGAGCTTACAAAAACGACTATTTAACATGATAGCAATGGCTGCTAAAAAAACGATTGCAGAGAAATGGATGTCCAAAAATGTACCTAACATGAAACATCTTAACAACATGCTGTGGAAACATTATGAAACGGAAACAACATATTGGACAATGGTCACACCGGCGTGTGCACCGAAAGACTTTTGGGCCCCTATATTGAACTATTGGCACACACAAATCACACCATAAGAAGACACTAAATATAACTGTATATCCTAATTCTGTTTTCAGTATTTCCCCAGATCCTTGAGGTGCTATAGACACATAATAACGTACCACTGTTCATAAAACTTAGTTCATGTATCCCGGCGTCAATCAAATATTATGCAATATCCGATGACCTCTCCCTTTGTTTTAAGTTGTCATGGCTTATAGTTTTTGGTTTTATGTTAGGGTGTTAATAGAAAGTTTGTTTATTATAAGATATTAGAGAAAGTAAATGTATAGCTTGAGGATTGATATTATATATCGTCGGTATTATCTATACTTGAAATAACTATAGACAAATGTTAATGTCAATAGGGAAAAAAGTATTGTATGTTTATTTTGTTATTATTATGGACAAAAATTTAATAAACAAATTTAAAAAAAAAAAAAAAATAAACAAATTCTACGAACATAATTTAAAGAGTTAGAAATATCTCCAACCGATGTCGCAATATCCCACCGTTCCGTCCATTTCTGAGAAACAGCCTCAAGGTCTGTGGATTCCACATCAACAAAGATTTTGTAATGTGAGCGAATAGCCCCGGCTCCCAGGTAATGCTTACAGTACACACTTTTAACATTAAAGTTTGCTTCCTGAATCTGCCAGCGCGCCCGGAGAAAAATATCTCGTATTTGTAAATATTTATACAATGATCTGGTAGGGATCCCAAATTCATCACAAAGTTCATTAAAAGCCTTTAGTCCATCAGGACAGGTCACATGTGATATTAAATTGATCCCTGCGATTTCCCAAGCCCGGCTCATTATGTCGTGTGGGGGCATGCCCAGATCCCGATTCAGCCAAAGAGGGGTAAATGAGTGTATAATTGGGATCCCCAAATGCAATTTAATACAATTCCAGATTTTAGCATATGTAATAACTACTTTCAGGCGAACCTTTTTGAAA
>JAUBNS010563845.1:0-10640 GCA_032353815.1 Desmognathus cheaha
CTAATTTAGCCAGAGGAAGTTGAGGTAAAGTACTACCATGTAAGTGAAAATACTGTAAAACTAAGCATTTTCAAACGAATGACAAATTCAAATTCTGTGTAGGTTTTTTTAAAGAATGCAAAGCGTCAAAGTAGTGCTATGAGGAAAAAAAAAAGTAGTGATATCTGAGAATGAGCCCCTTTAAAAAAAATTCAGACATCCGTGGTCTGACAGGCTGTAAAAGCGCGGAGGTAAGCATGAAGCACGCCTCAGTGCTTTTACTTCACAGGGGCTCTGAAAGCGTGCGGCTCTGCTGGAGGCTGCATGACAGCTTTACATTTGCATGACAGCTTTAAATACGTCATGCTGCCTGCTGCAGAGTGGCGCACTCTATGAAAGCCGCCAGGTTTTCAGCATCCGTGTGATGTTCAACACCTTCATGCATATATGTGAACAAAAAAAAGGGGCACTAAGCTCACTGCCCCTAGGGACCACCACTCGAGTTTAGTGCCCCTTTTTTTTTTGGTTCACAAGACGTGTGTGGAGAAATCACCGTGATTTCTCTACACACGGTTTCTGAAAGGTCACCCGCCGGGCAAGCCCTCTGGGATTTCAGATGCCAAAAAACATATAAACAAAGGCGCGCTCCGTGAATTTATTTTTACCTCAAACCTCGCTCCCTTCCCCGCCCCAATACTCAGCATGCCGTTTTCCTGCCCGGCAGGCATGCTGTAGCTTCTACAAGCGGTGTGTGCTTTCTATGACACGCCACTTGTAGAAGCTGCAGCACACATCTGCCCCCACAGCGCCTTCATTTAGGGCAGATTTCTACACAGTAGGGCTGGCCCCACCTGCCCCTCAGGCCGGCGGGAACAGCTCGGCCAGCCCCGCCGTGATCACTATTTCAGCAAACCCACTGGTGGGGCTTTTGTGGGACTGAGCTGTCTACTGCGCGGTCTGCCGTCACCCTGTTGTGAAACGTAGTAGCCCGCTGCTGGATAGAGTGAGAGCTTGTGAAAAAGGATTTGTGGGGAGAAAACTTTGGTGCTAAGGGCGTTCGGCGGCGGAAAAGTGAGTACCCGCTCAATTATTATTATTATTTTTTAAAATACTTTGTTTTCTTGTTTGTCCCTCTCCCCTTACTCCATCTCCGAATGTGCTTCCCCCATCCCTCCCACACACCCTATATAGGCGCCTTTTCTCTCTTGACCCTCTCCTCCCCTTTAACTAACTTCTGACTGCCGCCCTATCTTTTTTGAAACATTACAATCCCTAGCCCCTTCTCCAAACATCCTTTTTGTATTCCCACACACAAAAATACCCTCCCCTATGTATTGCTTCTCCCCCTACCAACATGTATCTTAACACCCTTATTTGTTGCTGTAACCCCCCTCCAACTACCCCTATTAATGGTCTCAGCCACCTGCAAGCATTTAAGTCACTTAAGATAAGTGACTTAAATGCTTGCAGAATTGCGCCCTAAGAGTCTATTTGTGGAATTATAAAATAGGGGAGGGAAATATGTTTTTTGATACATTTTTGTCTGGCCCAGATGTTTTGTGATGGGCTCTGCTTCAGGTATTGATGGCACAGGGTTTTTTTGCATTTGTGTTGTAGAAACGTGCAGGGGGGGAAATTGGAAAAAGGAAAAAAAAGGGTGGAGTGGTTCACAGTGAAGAAGAGTTTTTCACAGGCCAGAAATATGCCTAGGCTGAATAATTGACTGCTCTGACTGCTCTGTGTATTGTAACTGGAATGACTATTCGACTGTATAATTTGTTTTGTTACATTGAAATAGAAACTAAAAAAAAAAAAGAAAGAAGTTCGAATGTACAGCTTGCTCCACTGTTGCAGGGTAAAACATTTGGCGTATGAAAGAAATATAGTGGGGTTTTTGGGCTTTTGTTATTTTTTTGAGAATGCTTGTAATTGATAGCACAGGAGGTGCACTGAATCTAATATGCACAGATCTTAGGAATGAGACACAAATAGATTTTTATAGTGTAGGCAAGTCCCTAGGCACCATCACTATTATGTGGATAAGTGAAAAGTGAAACGCGTTACAGGGTGGTACCAAATATAGTATTGTAGCATAAGTGATTTTGAAGAAGAGATTGAGTGATTTTTGTTTTTTTCCTTTTTGCATTTTTTTAGTTACAGTTTTTTTGGGATTAGGCACGGGTGGACAGATAAATTAAGAGTAGGGTTGTGATAGGGACATGTTTATATTAGGTGATTAGGTGATAGAGTAGGTGTCTGGCTTGCCGCAAGGAGGACGCACAAACGATGAAAATTCCTGGTGTCCGGTGACAGATGAAGAAAAGCAGCTCTGAGCGTGGTGGGTGCCGTACGTTCGAGTGCGAAGAGGTGGAAGTCCTGCATGACCTCTTCGGTTAGAGATCTAAGGTTGTTGCATGCAAGGAAGAATGCAGTTGGCGGCTGTCGGAATCATCGAAGCTGAATCACCCTGGCAAAGAAGATAAATAGTGGCAGAACGTGGAACAGAAGAGCGCTGAGCGTCATGGGTTCTGTGGAATGCAGTCTCGTGGTCTGATGGAAGAAGCCAGGGGGTCGCTTGGCAAGGAAAAAGAAAGGATGCAGTCCGCAGGTTCCGGGAGTGAGCGAGTCCAAAGATAATAACGCCGAATTGTAAATAGAGCCAGCCTATGGTGCAAAATATGAACTGCAAAACATGAACTGACTCGTGACTCGTGAGAGAAAGAGAAATTACTTGTGATAATGCTACCGTTACAAGTGATTTGAGCCATGAAGATGAAGGAAGTATTGTGAATGCTGCACACACCCATACGATCGAATAAAAGCGCCTGAATAGGATAGCGCTGGAAGGAAGGGGCCTGCCTGAAAGTGGTATGTCGCAGTTCGAGCGAGAGAGCAGCTGTGGTGGGAACTACGCCTGTGTGCCAGGAGAAAACGAAAAACAGAGATGCCTCGTGCCAGCTGATGAAGCGGAAGCAGTGGATGTGGAAATGACAATATTGAGCCATCAGTATGTTGCGCTTGAGGGCAGAAGACCAAGGCACTTGCGAATGAACGCCTGCTGCTGATAAGCAATGGACTGTGTATACAAGGAGACTGTGGGCTGCGAACGTAAACAATGAGAACTGAATTGGTGAACTCTGGAAAAAGATTTTAAAGACTGGATTTTTAAGCCTGCTGGAACGATGCCTAACAGAGTGGATGGAGGAGGCATACGCCAGACGGACTTTTTGTTAAAGATTGGGATTTGGGTAATTAGGTTGATGTTTTAAGAAAAGCTAGAGTATGCTTGTGGGTTTAGTAAGATTTATGTAGAAAGGGTGAAGATTAAGGGGCTGGGAGTTTTTGTATTGTTATGTTAGGAAAGAAAGGTGTGAATGAGGCCTTGGGTTCTCATGTTTTTGTTCTGCAGCATTGGAGCAACCTGTTCTGAAAATTAGGCATTCAGGTTTGTGTTATGGAGACTATGCCTGAAGATAAATTAAGGTGATGTTATGCTTTTGAACCACGTGAACTAAGACCGGGGTTTCTTTTATGCTAGGATAATTAGATTGAATTAATTTTTGGATTGTTTATGATTATCGATCAAAGACACTGTGGATTAAATAGATTTGTCTTCCTATGGATTCGAATTATCAGTTAGCCTTACAGAAGACAACGGGCAGTACGCCTGAAGGGGCCGCAGACGCAAATAGCCACAACGCGACGAGCAGTCCGGTCTGCTGAAGGGGCTTGACACGGTCCCCTCAAGGGATGAAGACCAGCCACAACGAGACGCACCACAAAGATCCAGGGTGTGCATGCGCCCTAAGCCCTTACGGCTACCAAAGACACTGCACGCTTTTGGGGAACCGAGCTGTTTGTGGAGCCCGACCACGAGGTTGCTAGGCGCTAGGATTAGTTTTGGGCAAGCCACGGAACTGCGTTGAGAAAAGAATATCAACCGGGTGGCAAATTAAATTGCAAGCATGATTGACGAAATAGAACTAATTAATATCAAAGATAACAATTTGTGTTTCAACAAGCAGAATACGAATTACGTAAGTTGGAGTTTTTTAGGGATCCCACGAATAGATTCAATATAGAAATATATGTACATATTGTAATTCCATCAATGCAAGCATCAGCACTGGTTTCGCTTTCGCAAAGGGTGAAATGCAGATTCCTAAAACAAGAGTGAAGCCATTTTGTATTCTGCAATGTTTAGTTGCTCTAGCGAAACACAGTGCTGGGCGTTTAAATGATAATTTCTTGCTTAAATGTGCTTGCAGAGCATTTTCCTCTTGTTTTCCAAGTAGCCTTGCATTCTTATGTTATCAAGTTCCTGCTAGACTAAGCCACGCAGCTGTGTTTGTGGGTAAAAGGGCCCGCTTCTGCATGAGAAAAATAGCGTCTAAAGGCTGGGGCAAAGGTGTTGTTGATGAAGTCTTGCCCTTGGGAACTGTATAAGACTACGCGCAAATTGTGAGCACGCCAGAACCCGCTCTGCTTTTTGTCGCTCTGACAGAAGTACGATTGTTCTCCTCTAGAGATGCCTGTTCTTTTTCTGTAATTATTGAATAAATTATTTTGAATTGGCATGAATCCCGGAGTCACTTGAAACCTTATTGCAATGAAATTTGAACATTTGCATTTGGTAGCAGAGGATGGTTCACTCCTCAGTGGCAGCCCATCGGGATACGAGCTCCCCTGACGGAGGGCAGACGGGGGCGACGGTAACTAACAGGGCCCTGTTAAGATAGCACCTCTTGTTGTGCAGAAGCGCTACCCCCGCCCCGTGGAGGCCCTTGGAAGGGTGGAGCAGAAGGCTGCCCGAGGCAGTGCACGATCAATTCCTTGAGGCATGACTCCGGGTGGTGAGTATATTGGTATATTGTATTGTTGTGTTATTATTTTTATTATTGAAACTTTGAGTAATGCCAGTAATTGACGGCATGAATTTTGTTGGGTCCGTTTTTAAAGGACTACGCACCTAATTGTTACTGTATTGTCCTGTAAAGGATGGTAGATTTATTGAGCCTGTTTAGAAAGGGCTACTGAAGTAATTATTGGATGTTCGTCTGGTAGAAATTAATGGGCCTGTTTTGAAAGGGCATTGAATGTTTCGAATAATTGAAGGCGCGCCAATTGAAGAACTCCAACAAGGACGCTTGTTGGAGAGAGGAAGTATAATTGGATGAGTGGTTGTGTTGAATGTGTGTGTGATGTGATGTGTGTAAGAGGTGAGTGTGTATGTGAAGATGGGAGATGCATGTAAGAGATCTGGGAGAAGTGAGAAAGCAGGTAAGGTGCCTGCGGAGGGGGCCCCATGTTACATGCACAATGGGGTTCATTTGATTTGGGAATTATACAAAATTTGGAGTTAACTTTAATGCAAAAGAAAGTGCGGCCAGCTCAGCATGATGCGGTGCGAATGTGGAGGGAAGAGGCAATGAAGAGACAGAGAAAAGGAGAGAGCGTAGAATAGAGTGCAAATATTTGAAAGACTTGTACGTAGAAGAGGTGGGAGAATGGAAGAGGAAGGGGTTACAAGTAACTGTGAGTAACCAACAATTGATGGCTGCGAGCCAAGCTTTCGAGCACAGGCGAGCAATCGGGAGGAAATGTGGAAACGAATGGTGGATGTGTTAAAGGCAGGGGAACGTATGTAGAAAGAATACAGTGAGTTGGATCAATGGCGAATTGAAGAAGAAAAGGCACGGCAGATGCGAACTAAAACAGGGTTGGCAGAGGGGCAGAAGGGAAGATGTTGGATTGTTGGATGGGCAGGAGCACAGACAGGGCTAGTGTTTTTTGGGACTCAGACATGGCCTGTGCAGGAGGGATGGTTAAAACGAAAGTGTGCACTTTGGAGAGAGAAGTGCGAGATGTGCAAAGGGGTCGAGAATGTGGAAATAAGGTATGTGAAGTGGAAGAAGTAATTGAGAAGGAGAGTAGAAATGTTGATGAAAGGGCATGGCATTGATCAATGTGCATTTTGTAAGCGGAAAGGGCACTGGGAAGTAGATTGTAAAGCACTGCAAAAAGTGCAGAATAGAATGAGAGGAGGTGTGGAGAGAGAGCCGCAGGCTGCCGCTGGCCCACCTAGGGGGTGGGGGAGGTATTCAAACCTAAAAGGGAATATATTCACGGAGACTCGCCTGTAGGCACATGTATTGGTTGGAGAAGGAGAGTTGTAAGGCGTGAATGAATATGAAGCAATGGGAATGATGTATGCTGATGCTATTGTTGAATTGCAATGAAACTCTTGTGGTGAACTCAGGGGTGCGGTGTCTGTGCCTATCAATCAATCTGGACCATATGTCAAAGCAACGATAGGACAGCACTCCACCGTAAAATGCCTGATATAGCATCAGGACCGTATCTCTGATTTCATTATCGGGATGAAATAAGCTTTGTAGGATTTGGTGGAAAATCCATAGTCGCCCCTGAATCAGATGATGTATTGATTGATGTGTGCGGTGTAAAACTGCAAAACAAAAATGGTTGTTGACAAACCGCTGCCCTGAAATTCGTTGGGCCTGAATCATTTGAAGGCTCTTAACGCAACCATTTATTGTTCTAAAAAAAAAGTCCACATGACAAAGGATTGAAGCATGTACCTGGCACTCTATGGGCAAAAGGAAATAATAATGTGATTAAATTGAAGCCAGAAGTCAGATTGCCACGAACAAAATTCGATGCCCAGAGAATTTACTTGACCTAAATCACCTAAAGCCTTCTCTAGAGTCTGGGTTGTGTCATTGATTTGCAAAGTGGCACCGCACCAGTGAGAGGTTGTTTGTTTTTATGTATAGTTTTTGTGTGAAACAGCGAATGAATGAATGATTTAATGTAGCGCCAGCTGAAGAATTCGGGGTAGGTGTCTAAGACATTCTGGGTTACAGAAGTTGGAAAAGAGAAGAAGACTTATAGTATTAGAGCGGTGTGAATAAGAGTTAATGAATGTTTTACGTAATAGAATAATTTGCCATCGAAATCCGAATTTTGAAAAATAATTGTGGGCGGATTGGCTACTCGTGAGGATAGGAAAATCTTGTGTTAACAGCATGGAATATGTATTTTGTGAGTGCCAATGTGATCTGTGGTGTGGTATGTTTAATGAGGGCGGATTTGAAGTCTTTAGGACAAAGAAATATGTGTGGCCGGTGGGGCTGTTGGTTTGTTTCGCAGTCCCAGTTGAATGCTTGCTGTATTCTGTGTTAGTGCTTTGAGAGAGCAGCGCCGCTCTGGAATTCAGCCCAGTCTGAGCTGCTTATTTGGCCCGTTGCTCGCAAGTGAGATAAGAGCGCGAGAAACTAGGGGAAAGGTGATTCGTGCAAGAACCTAGCGGGGTGAAGATTAACGCTTTCCTGCCTGAAATAGAGTAAATAAGAAGGTTTAATGTTTTTCTTTATTTTCCTGAGAGGCGTGATTGAATGAATGTTTTGGGGTTTTTATATGCTAGTTGTAATAGATTTTGTATTCATTTTTGAGGCATCTTTGTAATGTGCAGTGTGAAATTTTGTAATGTACACTGTACACTGTGAGTATTTTTTTATTTTTCCTTTTTATAAGTTCCTTTTTATCCCGTTGTGAGGGGAGGTTGGTGTTGTAAACCACCGGGACGCATTTGTTTGATATCAGACATAAGTTACAGTTACGTAGATTTTTTTGACATTAGATTTTTGTGTACCCTCTAATTGAGATAGAAACCGAGAAGCCATTTTTTTCTGGCACATGCAGCTTTTGGAAATGTAAAACTTGCGCTCGTTTCAAATGTGGTTAAGTTAAACGCTTTGTTTTGTTTTGTGTGTGCGTGAGAATTATTGTGCTTTTGCTTAATTATATGTGCTTTATTTGCATTTGAGCAGTGGCAGCTGCTGCAGTTTAGGGAAAAAAAAAACCGCCATGATTGACTGGCCAAGAATTAGTGCTGTCTGCCACAATAGTATATACATGTGAAACAATTAAAATGGAGGAAATGTGATTATTTGATACCCTTTTGACTGACCCCGATGTTGTTTTGTGATGGGTTCTGCTTCAAATTTATTGCTGGCACCGGGGCATTGAATGCTCTGACTAGAGCTTGTGTACTGTAAACAATGAGACAATTAGAAAACTAAGAAAAAGTTTGAATATACGGTGCTCCACTGTTGCAGTTTCAAACATTTGGCCTATGAAAGGAAAGTGGGGTTTTTTGGGTTTTTGTGTGACTGATGAAGGTATCTAAGGAGTTTTTAGTATTGTTTTATTTTTGTGAATGCTTGTAATTGATAGCACAGGAGGTGCAGACGACTGAATATGGCAACATTAGTTTAGGGTCCTGATTAGTATGAAGTACGCGTAAGGATATGACTGGTAATGATTTGCACACATCTTAGGAATAAGACACAAACAGGTTTTTATAGTGCAGGCCAGTCCCTAGGCACCACCACCATTAAGCAGATAAGTGAAAAGTGAGAAACATTACAGGCCTGGTACCAAAATAGTATTGCAGCCTAAGTGATTTTGAAGAGATTGAGTTATTTTTGTTTTTTTCCCTTTTGCATTTTTTTTAGTTAAAGCATTTTTGGGGTTTGAAGGGGTGGACTTGAGGCCAAAATTAAGCAGGGGTGGACACGTAAATTAAAAATAGGGTTGTGATAGGTACATATTTATATTAGGTGATTAGGTGATAGAGTAGGGTGTTTGGCTTGCCGCAAGGAGGACGGACAAACAAAGAAAAACTTCCTGGTGTTCGGTGGCAGATGGAGAAAAGCAGCTTCGAGCGTCGCGGGTTCCGTGGAATGCACGTGCGAAGAGGTGGAATTCCTGGATGAACTCTTTTGGACTGATGTAATGCAGAGAGCAGAGGTCGCAGGCAAGAAGGAATGCAGTGTCTGGCGTGTCTGAGAGTGAGCTGGTCAAAGACATTGAAGCAAATGGAAATCGAGTTTACGGCGGAAACTATGACTGTGAAACATGAACTGACCCGAAGTGTTCGTGAGGCAGAGAGATTGCTTTGTGATAAAGCTACTGTCACTAGTGATCTTGAGCCATGAAGAAGACGGAGTATTGTCAATGCTGCACACACCCACAAGGTCGGATGGAAGCGCTTAAGAAGCAGAAGCAAGAGCCTGGAAGTGGTATGTCGCAATAAGAACTACGAGCTAGAGCAGCTGTGGTGGGAAGAAGCCTGTGTGCCAGGAGAAAACAAAAAGCGGAGACGCCTCGTGCCAGCTGATGAAGCGGGAGCAGTCGATGTGGACATGACAACATTGGGCCGTCAGTATGTTGCGCTTGAGGGAAGAAGACCAAGGCACTTGCGAACGTACGCCTGCTGATAAGAGATGAACTGTGTAAAGAAAGGAAGAATTGCAAAGTGAGACAAACGGACCGTGGACTGAGAAATGTGTACAATGACGACTGAATCGCTGAATTCTTGAGAGACTTTGAAGACTTGAATTCCAGTCTGCTGAAACAGAGCCAAACCGAGTGGATGGAGAAGGCGAGCCAGACGGACTCTTTGTTAAAGATTGGGGTTTGGGAAAGTAGGTTGGTGATTTTAAAGCAGCTAGAGTATGCTTGTGGGGGTTTAGCAAGATTTATGCAAAAAGGGTGAAGATTAGGGGGGCTGAGAGTTTTTTGTATTGTTATGTTAGGAAAGAAAGGTGTGAATGGGGCCTTGGGTTCTCATGTTTTTTATTCTGCAGCATTGGAGCACCCGTTCTGACAATAGGCATTCAGAATTTGTGCTATGGATGATAGGCCTGAAGATGAATTAAGGTGATGTTATGCTTTTGAACCACGTGAACTAAAACTTGTGTTTCTTTTATGCCAGGATAATTTGTATTTCATTTCAGAGGTTGTGCCGTTGGCCTGGGTGTTATGAGAAATAGTTATGAGAAAATTATCTCCTCTGTTAGCGGTAATAAGAGTGCCATCCTAGAACTGCCAATAGATTGAATTAACTTTTTGGATTGTTTATGATTACCGATCACACGACACTGTGGATAAAATTGATCCGTCTTCCTATGGATTGGAATTATTGGCTGCCTTACAGAGAACAGCGAGCCTGGTGGCTTGAAGGGGCTTTCCACGGTCCCCTCAAGGGATGAAAACCAGCCACAACGAGACGTGCCCCAAGAACCAGGGTGTGCCTGCGCCCTAAGCCCTACGGCTACCAAAGACAGTGCGTGCTTGGGGATCCGAGCTGTACGTGGAGCCCGACCACGAGGTTGCTAGGCGCTAGAATTAGTTTTGGGCAAGCCACGGAACTGCGTTGAGAAAAGAATATCAACCGGGTGGCAAATTAAATTGCAAGCATGATTGACGAAATAGAACTAATTAATATCAAAGATAACAATTTGTGTTTCAACAAGCAGAATACGAATTACGTAAATTGGATTTTTAGGGAACCCACGAATAGATTCAATATAGAAATATATGTACATATTGTAATTTCCATCAATGCAAGCATCAGCACTGGTTTCGCTTTCGCAAAGGGTGAATTGCAGATTCCTAAAACAAGAGTGATGCCATTTTGTATTCCGCACTGTGAAGTGAATGATATAGTCAGTTTAGTTGCTCTAGCGAAACTCAGTGCTGGGCGTTTAAATGATAATTTCTTGCTTAAATGTGCTGGCAGAGCATTCTTCCTTGTGCTTCAAGTAGCCTTGCATTCTTATGTTATCAAGTTTCTG
>JAUBNS010574905.1:0-10633 GCA_032353815.1 Desmognathus cheaha
AGACGGGGAAAGGACGTAGCAGGGTGAGCCGCCGCTCCCCGCTACCTGGGTGAGCGTGTGTTCGGGTGGAGCCGCCGCTCCCCGTTCTGTCGCTCTGTGTGTGTGCTGTCCCCAGGGCACTGTCACCTGTGGGTGGGAGCTGTTGCTCCTCACGGGGAATAAGGTGATAAAGACAGGTGGAGCCGCAGCTCCCTGTTTCAGGTGGTTAGGGTGAGTGTGAGCCGCTGCTCCTCACTCTAGCTAACGCGAGTGTGAGCCGCTGCTCCTCGCTCTGGTTGTCGCGAGTGTGAGCCGCTGCTCCTCGCTATCACTGCTGCGAGTGTGAGCCGCTGCTCCTCGCTCTGGTTGATGCGAGTGTGAGCCGCCGCTCCTCGCTCACAAGACTACTGGCGGGTGGAGCCGCCGCTCCCTGCAGAGCGCGTATAAGGCGGGTGGAGCCGACGCTCCCCGCCGTGTGTCGAAGCGGAGGTGGGTGACGGGGCGGGTTTTGTCCCCCCCCCCCCCTTTTTTTCTGTGCACGGACTGTGTTTCCCTGTGCCTGTCTGCTCCCCAAGCCCAGTGGAGCACTCTGAGGGGCAGGAGGTGTGACCTACCCAGTGACGGTGGTGAATCATCCTGGCAGACGGCGGAGCACTCCCTGGACCTGCGGTGAAGGTGGAAGTGGATACAGAGGGAGACTCTCCGGTGGTGTCGCCTACAGACTCAGGCGAAGACTCGCCATCTCATCCAGTCATCATGAGTGCGGATGATCGTACAGCCGTGATTCATCTATCTGGGAGAGAGAGCTCGTTGAAACCGTTTGACATCTATGGCGACCCATCCACTACAGGTACTCGTTGGGTATTATGGATAGAACATTTAGAGCGATTCTTCCGCTTAGACCAGATAACTGATCCAGTAATGAAAAGAGACTTGCTGCTTTTTCATGTGGGTGATGATGCACGCAGAATCTTTAATTCTCTAAAAGACACTGGAGCGGAAGGTGACTATGTTTTGGCGCGAGATGCACTCAAAGAACACTTCCTACCTCAGGTGAACCCTGATTATGAGGACTTTAAGCTAAGGCAGATAATGCAATCCAAGGGTGAATCGATCGATTCCTTCCATGCCAGGATTAGAGAAGCATCCAAGGCATGTGAATATGCCGATGTCGAGCAAATAATTCGATCACAAATTATATATGGTGTACACTCGGAAAAACTCCGTAGGCAGATCATGTCTGAGCCAAGAATTGCTCTTCAGAAAATGCTACTGCTGGGGCGCCAGAGAGAGCTGGCTGATGTGCGGGCGTCAGCGATGGAGACAGCGCTGAGGAAAGTGAAGTTGGAACCCGGGGATGCCTCCCCGATATCCCAAGCCCCGGTGGCTGCCATCCAACGCAGGCCTAGAAATCAGAAACAGCGTCCTTTCAAGGCTGCGTGGCAAGACAAAAAACCCAATGAGGGGAGGCCACAACAAACCTGCGTCATGTGTGGAGAGTCGTGGCATAGGAGGGACGCCTGCCCAGCTGTAGGGAGAGAATGCCTCAACTGCGGCAAGTTGAACCATTACGCAGTAGTGTGTCAATCCCGTTCCCCTCCTCCCAGATCGGAGGGACAGAGACGGAAACTACGTACAAAACGTATAACGAGACAGGTTGAGACTGCTCCGGACGAGCAGGACTGTCTATCATATGATGAAGATGAGGAAGAGGGCGAGGAAGAAGCGCATGAGGTGAATGCCAACGCTATTTCTACACTTCCCAAACGCATAGCAAAAATAAGGTTGATTTCATCCGTCACTGGGGACAAAAAGAAATTCCGACCAAAATGCATGATCATGATCGGGGACAGTTCCCACATGGTCATAGTGGACACAGGGGCAGCCGTGAATGTCATATCGAAGAAGTCCTTTGAGTCACTGCTGCCGAAACCCAGGTTACAGCCGGCAACTGTCATTCTCATGGCATATGGGTGTGCCACCCCACTACCGGTGTTAGGAACCTTCATGTCCCTCATCAAATATGGGAATGTCTCGACAAGAGTGAGATTCCATGTGGTAGATAAAGACACGGAAACCTTATTAGGATGCAGGTCAGCGATTAAACTGATGATTGTACAGTTCGCTTTCAATATCCATGAGCAAACCATCACAGAACTCCTGGACCGCCACCCCAAGCTCTTTCAGGGCATAGGATGTAAAAAGGGCCCTCCAGTGAAGCTTCACATTGATGAAAGTGTTCAGCCGGTGGCTGACAAGCACCGGAGAGTCCCGTTTCACCAGCGGGAGAAGGTCAGAATTGAACTAGAGGAATTGGAAAAGCAGGACATAATAGAAAGGGTGAGAGGCCCAACCCCGTGGGTTTCACCATTGGTCGTGGCGAACAAGCCCAAACAACCTGATAAGGTACGATTGTGTGTCGACATGAGACGGCCGAATGTGGCCATAAAAAGGGAGAGGCACATAACCCCAACCGTGGACGACTTGCTAGCGGACCTCACTGGAGCCACTGTGTTTTCTAAGCTAGACCTAAAGGCTGGCTACCATCAAATACCGTTACACCCTAATTCTAGGTACATCACGACCTTCTCGTCCCATGTGGGACTGAGGAGATACAAGAGGTTAAGCTTTGGTGTCAGTTCAGCAGCGGAGGTGTTCCAGAATGCCATCCGTTCGGTCATTCAGGACTTAGAGGGTGTCATAAATGTAAGCGATGATATTCTGGTGTATGCAGGCTCTGATGAAGAACACCTGGTGAGACTAGCAGCAGTTTTGAGGAGGCTGGAAGAACAAGGACTAACCTTGCACAAGGAAAAGTGCGAATACGCCAAACGTGAGTTGGAGTTTTTCGGCTATATCTTGAACGCTGACGGTGTGTCAGCGGACCCCAAGAAGGTGAGAGACATTAAATCAGCACCCCCACCAGAAAATGTCAGCGCGGTGCGCAGCTTCTTGGGCATGGCAAACTACTGCGGGCGGTTTATCCCTCACCTGGCATCCGTATCCGAGCCCCTTCGCAATCTCACCAAGCTATCAACCAAATGGGAATGGTCTCGTGATTGTGCATTGGCATTTCAATGCATTAAAGACAGTCTGTCTGCGGAAACGACATTGGCCTATTTCAACATGGATCTGCAGACAGAACTGCTAGTGGACGCCAGCCCAGTGGGACTAGGGGCTGTACTTACCCAGAGGAACCGTCATGGAGAGGTCCTCCCCATTGCGTATGCCAGCCGCGCCTTGACCAGCACTGAACAGCGATATTCACAGATCGAAAAGGAGGCTATAGCGGTGCTGTGGGGCTGTAAGCACTTCCACCTGTATTTGTATGGTTTTCCTTTCATTGTGTTTACTGACCATAAGCCATTAGTACCCATTTTTGCTGGCACGGCACCTCACCCTCCTGCCAGAATAGACAAGTGGATGCTTCAGCTACAAGTCTACTCGTTTGAGCTAAAGTATAGGGCTGGACATGACAATCCGGCAGACTTTTTATCTAGACACCCAAGACCAGCTACCCGGTTGGAAGCTGCGGAAGCTGAGGAAGCTGAAGCACACGTCAGATCAGTGGTGGAGATTTCAAGACCCAAAGCCATAACGCTGGAGGAACTTATTGAGGCCACGGCCAGGGACAGGTGCCTGGCGAGAACCATGTCTACCGTTAGCTCAGGTGCTTGGAATAAGTTTCTATCCTCCACACAAGGGTACAACAAAGAGGAGAAGACATTGATGGAAAAACTTTTTTCGGTGAGGAATGAGCTGTCCGTCTCTGGGGAAGGGGTGCTATTGAGGGGGGAACGCATAATTGTCCCTGAGACTCTGGTCCCGAAACTTTTGATACTGGCTCACGAGGGTCATCAGGGAGTGACTAAAACCACAGCGAGACTTAGGAGAAGATACTGGTTCCCGAAGCTACAAGAGTTGGTGGCGGATATGGTTCATACATGCCTCATGTGTTCCGCCAGTGGGAAACCTTCGCCCCCATCACCGATAATCTCTCCGCCCAGAAGTCACTCCCCATGGAGTGATCTCTCCGCTGATTTTTGTCAAGTGTCCCCAGATCACTACCTTTTAGTAGTCCTTGATGAATGCTCGAGATACCCGGAAATTGAACTGGTACCCAACACCTCTGCCAAGGGAGTTATTCTGGCTCTAGAAAAAATATTTGCCACTCATGGGTTGCCAAACTCCATAAGGTGTGACAATGGACCTCCTTTTAGGAGTGCTGAGCTGAAAACATTTTTGGGTTCTCTAAACATCAAGCTCCGCCATGTCACCCCCTACTGGCCACAGGCGAATGGCGATGTGGAACGTTTCATGAGAACTTTGAACAAAGTAATTCGCATTGCTAGGGAACAAAAGCAAGATTGGCTGTCGGCAGTGTATTCCTTCTTAAGAGGCTATCGGACCACCCCTCACTCCTCCACCTCCGTGGCACCAGGGGAGGCGCTGATGGGGCGAAAGTTGAAAGACACTATGCCTGACTTACCTGGAAGAGTGCCAAACTCCATAGATCATCCGAGGGTGGAAGGCATAAGAAAAAAGAAGAATGCAGCTATGAGCCAATCGAGGAATTCAAGGCCATCTCACATACGAGTGGGAGACTCTGTACAGATGATGACAAGAAAGAAGTCAGGGAAACTAGACCTCACGTTTGAAGCAAGGCCCTGGAAAGTTGTTGAAATGAAAGACACTATGGTTACAGTGGCGAGGGCAAATGAACAAGTTTGCAGGAACGTGTCATTCTTTAAAAGAATTGAGGACACCATGTGGAAGGAGATGTCTGTAATGTCAAGAAGTTATAACAGTGATGAGGACTTTGAACTGTTGGAGGATGTCAGAAGTGAGTCTGGGTCGGTGGAACAGTTGGTACCTGACCCAGGAGGCAACAGTCAACTGCAGGAGAACAGTTCGCATGGTGATATGGGTTCAGTCGTCAACCCCGAGATCCCAAGCCAAAGGAATGCTGAGAACTGTCGCCCCCATCAGCTACGAAGGAACCCTGCTCCTTCAAGCAGACTCAAAGATTTTTATACTTAGTGAAAACTGGTATTGGCAGTTTTGGTTATAAAGCTTTATTCTAGTTGGGGGGGAATGTTACATCCTGTATTCAAAGAGTGATCACGTGATGCCCTGCCGGCAAGACAGGGATCACGTGGTGTGACGTTAGCGTGATACTTTCCCGCTAGAGCGGGAAGTATAAATAATAAAGTGGCGCCAACTCTGGCAGTCGGAGCCGTAGTCTGATACTGGTGTGTCGTGTCAGTTATTGGTGTGCACGAGCAGTGAGATATAACACTGGCGACGAGGCGGGTACGTGTCCCGTGTGTTTACCCTCACCTCGGCTCAGCTGTGCGCTCGTTGGGTGGAGCCGCTGCTCCCCAGCGCTGGTGCATTTTCTTCTCCGGTGCGGGTGGAGCCGCTGCTCCCCGGACGGGGAAAGGACGTAGCAGGGTGAGCCGCCGCTCCCCGCTACCTGGGTGAGCGCGGGTTCGGGTGGAGCCGCCGCTCCCCGTCCTGTGGCTCTGTGTGTGTGCTGTCCCCAGAGCACTGTCCCCAGTGGGTGGGAGCTGGTGCTCCTCACAGGGAACGAGGTGGTAAATCAGGTCGAGCCACCGCTCCCTGTTTCAGATAGCCAGGGCGAGTGTGAGCCGCTGCTCCTCGCTCTAGCTAACGCGAGTGTGAGCCGCTGCTCCTCGCTCTGACCGTGGCGAGTGTGAGCCGCTGCTCCTCGCTCTGATTATCGCGAGTGTGAGCCGCTGCTCCTCGCTCTCACTGCTGCGAGTGTGAGCCGCTGCTCCTCGCCCTGGTGGAGGTGAGTGCGAGCCGCTGCTCCTCACTCCCCAAACCACTCGCAGGTGGAGCCGTTGCTCCCTGCAGAGCGGTCTGCGTGCCAGGAGGTGAGACCGACCCCGTGAGGTTGGTAGGTCATCCTGGCAGAAGGAGGAGATATCCTTGGCCCTGCGGTGAAGGTGGAAGTAGACACTGAGGTGAGCTCACCGTTAGTGTCGCCTACAGACTCAGGCGAAGACTCGTTTTCTCCTCCAGTCATCATGAGTGCAGACGATCGTACTGCAGTGATTCATCTATCTGGGAGAGAGAGCTCTTTGAAACCGTTTGATATCTATGGTGACCCATCCACTACAGGTACTCGTTGGATATTGTGGATAGAACATTTAGAACGATTCTTCCGTTTAGACCAGATAACTGATCCAGTGATGAAAAGAGACTTGATGCTTTTTCATGTGGGTGATGATGCACGCCGTATTTTTAATTCTCTGAAGGACACTGGGGCGGAGGGTGACTATGTTTTGGCACGAGATGCCCTCAAAGAACACTTCCTACCTCAGGTGAACCCTGATTATGAGGATTTTAAGCTAAGGCAGATAATGCAATCCAAAGGTGAATCGATCGATTCCTTCCACGCCAGAATAAGAGAAGCGTCCAAGGCATGCGAATATGCTGATGTAGAGCAAATAATTCGTTCGCAAATTATATATGGTGTACACTCGGAAAAACTCCGTAGGCAGATAATGTCTGAGCCAAGGATTGCTCTTCAGAAAATGCTACTTCTGGGGCGCCAGAGAGAGCTGGCTGATGTGCGTGCGTCAGCGATGGAGACAGCGCTGAGGAAAGTGAAGTTGGAACCCGGGGATGCTTCCCCGATATCCCCAGCACCTGTAGCTGCCATCCAACGCAGACCCAGAAACCAGAAACAGCGTCCCTTCAAGGCTGCGTGGCAAGACAAAAGGCCCAACGAGGGGAAGCCACAACAAACCTGCGCCATGTGTGGAGAGTCATGGCATAGGAGGGACGCCTGCCCAGCCGTAGGGAGGGAATGCCTCAACTGCGGCAAGTTAAACCACTACGCAGTCATGTGTCAATCCCGTTCCCCTCCCACAAGATCAGAAGGACAGAGACGGAAGCTACGCACAAAACGTGTAACGAGGCAGGTTGAGACTGCTCCGGACGAGCAGGACTGTCTATCTTATGATGAGGAAGAGGAGGAAGACGGTGATGAAGAAGCACAGGAGGTGAATGCCAATGCTATTTCTACAATTCCCAAACGCATCGCAAAGATAAGGTTGATCTCGTCCGTCACTGGTGACAAAAGGAAGTTCCGACCAAAATGCATGATCATGATCGGGGACAGCTCCCACATGGTCATAGTGGACACGGGGGCAGCCGTGAATGTCATATCAAAGAAGTCTTTTGAATCACTGCTGCCGAAACCCAGATTACAGCCGGCAACTGTCATTCTTATGGCATATGGGTGTGCCACCCCACTACCGGTTTTGGGAACGTTCATGTCTGTCATCAAATATGGGAGTGTCTCGACAAGAGCGAGATTCCACGTGGTAGATAAAAACACGGAAACCTTACTGGGGTGCAGGTCAGCGATCAATCTGATGATTGTCCAGTTCGCTTTCAATATTCACGAGCAAACCATCACAGAACTCCTGGACCGCCACCCCAAGCTCTTTCAGGGCATAGGTTGCAAAAAGGGCCCTCCAGTGAAGCTTCACATTGATGAAAGTGTTCAGCCGGTGGCCGACAAGCACCGGAGAGTCCCGTTTCACCAGCGGGAGAAGGTCAGACTTGAGCTGGAGGAATTGGAAAAGCAGGACATAATAGAAAGGGTGAGAGGCCCAACCCCTTGGGTTTCACCATTGGTTGTGGCGAACAAGCCCAAACAGCCTGATAAGGTGCGATTGTGTGTCGACATGAGACGGCCAAATGTGGCTATAAAGAGGGAAAGGCACATAACTCCAACCGTGGACGACTTACTAGCAGACCTCACTGGAGCCACCGTGTTTTCAAAGTTAGACCTAAAGGCTGGTTACCATCAAATACCGCTACACCCGCATTCGAGATACATCACGACTTTCTCGTCTCATGTGGGACTGAGGCGATACAAAAGACTAAGTTTTGGTGTCAGTTCCGCAGCAGAGGTGTTCCAGAATGCCATCCGTTCGGTTATCCAGGACTTAGAAGGTGTAATAAATGTCAGCGATGATATTCTGGTGTATGCAGACTCGGATGAAAAACACCTTGTGAGACTCGAAGCAGTTTTGAGGAGGCTAGAAGAACAAGGACTAACCCTGCACAAGGAAAAGTGCGAATACGCCAAGCGTGAATTAGAGTTTTTCGGTTACATTTTAAACGCTGATGGAGTATCCGCTGACCCCAAGAAAGTGAGAGACATTAAATCAGCACCACCACCAGAGAGCGTCAGCGCCGTGCGCAGCTTCCTGGGAATGGCGAACTACTGTGGGCGGTTTATCCCTCACCTGGCGTCTGTATCCGAGCCCCTTCGCAACCTCACCAAGCTATCGACAAAATGGGAATGGTCTCGTGACTGTGCATTGGCATTTCAATGCATTAAAGACAGTCTGTCTGCGGAAACGACATTGGCCTACTTTAACATGGACCTGCAGACAGAACTGCTAGTAGATGCCAGCCCTGTGGGACTTGGGGCTGTACTTACACAGAGAAACCGTCATGGGGAAGTCCTCCCCATTGCATATGCTAGCCGTGCCCTGACCAGCACCGAACAGAGATATTCACAAATTGAAAAGGAGGCTATAGCGGTTCTGTGGGGCTGTAAACACTTTCACCTTTATTTATATGGATTTCCTTTTGTTGTGTTTACCGACCACAAGCCGTTGGTACCTATTTTTGCTGGCACAGCACCTCATCCTCCTGCCAGAATAGACAAATGGATGCTTCAGCTACAAGTATACTCATTTGAGCTAAAGTATAGGGCTGGACATGACAATCCGGCAGACTTTTTATCAAGACACCCAAGACCAGCCACCAGATTGGAGGCTGCTGAAGCTGAAGAGGCTGAAGCCCACGTCAGAGCAGTGGTGGAGATTTCCAGACCCAAAGCAATAGCATTGGATGAACTCATTGAGGCCACAGCCAGCGACAGGTGCCTGGCAAGAACCATGTCTACCATTTGCTCAGGTGCGTGGAATAGGTTTTTGTCCTCCACCCAAGGGTACAACAGGGAGGAGAAAGAATTGATGGAAAAACTGTTTTCAGTGAGGAGTGAGCTGTCCGCTTCTGGGGAAGGAGTACTTTTGAGAGGTGAACGGATTATTGTCCCAGAGAATCTGGTCCCGAAACTGTTGATATTGGCTCACGAGGGTCACCAGGGAGTAACCAAAACCACCGCGAGACTCAGGAAAAGATACTGGTTCCCGAAGTTACAAGAGCTTGTGGCGGATATGGTTAATACATGCCTCATGTGTTCTGCCAGCGGAAAACCTTCACCTCCATCACCGATAATCTCTCCGCCGAGAAGTCACACCCCCTGGAGTGATCTCTCCGCGGATTTTTGTCAAGTCTCCCCTGATCACTACCTGTTCGTTGTCCTTGATGAATGCTCGAGATACCCAGAGATCGAACTAGTACCCAACACCTCTGCCAAGGGAGTTATTTTGGCTCTAGAGAAAATGTTTGCCACACATGGTTTGCCCAACTCCATAAGATGTGACAATGGACCTCCCTTTCGGAGTGCGGAACTGAGAACATTTCTGGGATCTCTAAACATCAAACGCCGCCATGTCACCCCCTATTGGCCACAGGCAAATGGGGATGTGGAACGTTTCATGAGGACATTGAACAAGGTAATTCGCATCGCCCGGGAACAAAAGCAAGATTGGCTTTCTGCAGTTTATTCCTTTTTGAGAGGATATCGTACCACCCCTCATTCCTCCACCTCTGTGGCACCGGGGGAAGCACTGATGGGGCGAAAACTGAAAGACACTATGCCAGACTTACCTGGGAGAGCTTCGCCCTCCATTGATCATCCGAGAGTGGAAGCCACTAGAAAAAATAAAAATGCGGCCATGAGCCAAGCGAGACACTCGAAGCAGTCTCCCATAAGAGTGGGGGACTCTGTGCTGCTGATGACAAGAAAGAAGTCAGGCAAACTAGACCTCACGTTTGAGGCAAAGCCCTGGAAGGTTGTTGAGATGAAAGACACAATGGTTACCGTGGCTAGGGCAAATGAACAGGTTTGCAGGAACGTATCGTTCTTTAAAAGAGTTGAGGACACCATGTGGAAGGAGATCTCTGTGATGTCAAGGAATTATAACAGTGACGAGGACTTTGAATTGATGGAGGATGTCATAAGTGAGGCAGGGTCTGTGGAACAGGCAGTACCTGACCCAGGAGACAAAAGCCCACTGCGGGAGAGAAGTTCACATGGTGCAACGAGTCCAATCATCAATCCTGAGACCCCAAGCCGAATGAATGCTGAGAACTATCGCCCATATCAGCTACGAAGGAACCCCGCTCCTTCAAGCAGACTCAAAGACTTTTACACTTAGTAAAGAATGATATTGTCTGGTTTTTGTTATAAGGTTTTGTTCTAGTTGGGGGGGAATGTTACATCCTGTATTACCAGAGGATCACGTGATGCCCGGTCTGCACGACAGGGATCACGTGGTATTACGCAGAGCGTAATGCGTTCCCGCTTGAGCGCGGAATATAAATAAGTAAAGTGGCGCCAACTCAAGCAGTCGGAGCCGTGACTAAATACCAGTGTGTCGTGTCAGGTATTTGTGTGCACGGGTGGTGAGACTTAACACTGGCGACGAGGATGGGATACGTGTCCCGTGTATCTCACACTCACCTCGGCTCA